>SJYT01044646.1:0-21473 GCA_006410635.1 Cephalophus harveyi | reverse complement strand
TACTCGTTTTCCTATTTGGAACCAGTCTGTTGTTCCATGTCCAGTTCTAACTGTTGCTTCCTGACCTGCATACAGATTTCTCAAGAGGCAAGTCAGGTGGTCTGGTATTCCCATCTCTTTCAGAATTTTCCACAGTTTCTTGTGATCCACACAGTCAAAGGTTTTGGCATAGTCAATAAAGCAGAAATAGATGTTTTTCTGGAACTCTCTTGCTTTTTCCATGATCCAGTGGATGTTGGCAATTTGATCTCTGGTTCCTCTGCCTTTTATAAAACCAGCTTGAACATCAGGGAGTTCATGGTTCACATATTCTGAAGCCTGGCTTGGAGAATTTTGAGCATTACTTTACTAGCATGTGAGATGAGTGCAATTGTGTGGTAGTTTGAGCATTCTTTGGCATTGTCTTTCTTTGGGATTGGAATGAAAACTGACCTTTTCCAGTCCTGTGGCCACTGCTGATACATTCTTAGAGAGCTACAAGTGACAGTGACAGAGAGACATATTAAATCTAGTGATTAATACTTGAGAGTCATTTCTCTGTTATAAACAAAATATTTAAAATTATATTGAAAAAGTATTGCTTTAAAAATATGTTGACTCTTGTCCAAAGTGTTCTATCTCTATTAGTAACACAACAGACTAGTTGCAGATTTTTTTTTTCCATTCAAGGACTCTTATGCACAAATAATGTCTTAGGTCTACATAAGGCTTAAATGTAAACACCTTGATTTACAAGTGTGACCTTGATTTACAAGATGTTCAAATAGAACATGGCATCGTCATCACATTCTGATAACATAGATATTAAAAACCCTGTAATAGATGATGAATTTGCTGTTTAAGAAGGCAATGTCACTTGCTTAAGATCATTGTGTCTGAGACTCCTAGTTTTATATCAGTATAATTCATGGATTTTTGGCTATATACATGGCCATGAATGAAGACTGTGTTTCCCAGATTGCTTTGAATCTATGACTAAGTCTTGGACTACATGGTATAAGCATACATTCTCTATGTAGGGCTCTACACAGGGCTCTGTGTACAGCTCTGTGTTTGCTCTCCTTCTTGCTAGCTCTAGTAGGGGTCTGAAGGTGGGAGCTTGGCAGCCAATGTGGACACTCCTGATGGTGCAAGAGAAAAATAAGATAGGAGGTACTTACCTTTGATTAGCATCTTTAAACATGGCAGAAGAAACGTTTGGGAGTTCATACCAGATTATATCTTTGATAGCCATAAGATACAATAAAATCTAGCCCATGTGTTAAGCTACAAACTGTACCACTTCAATATAGCTGGCATGTGTCAATATTGTAGATCTTTGTGCTCCTTCTTGAGTCTAGCCTGTTTAAGATTTCTCCAATACTGTTAAAATCTATTGTTTTATCACATTTTACGGTATAGCAGACTATATTATGATATGGATTCATTTAAAATACTTGAAGCACTAAGGATTTTAAAGTGCTTTTCAAGCATTAATTTTTATGTAAGTAAAAATGTCCACATTATAACAGTTTATAGAGATGTAAATGAAGATATTAAAATCCTTTACAAAAATCACTGGAACTTGTAAGAAAGAGGGAGCTAGAATAAGAATTGAAGCTGTTAGACTTGATTTCCTCTCCTATAACAAATCTGTCTTATTCACTTCCTTCCAGTGGATTCTTTGAGTAAAACTCCTATTTCCTTCAAACAGCTGGTAGTAGTCTTATCTCCTAATGATATACACCACATTAAAAAAATACTACTAATCTAAAAATTCTACTCTGTGAAGATACGTGTATGGTTTGGAAGATGAAAAATGCTGACTATATGATTACATTCCTGTCTACTTGTATAATACATGATCATGAAGCCATTCATCATTCTTTCCGTGGACTTAATTTTGGGGCTGGGTAAAAGGAAGATGAAGTAAGCAGAGAATCAATTAATTTTCACTCGGCAGACAATAGTTCTGACTCTGATGTTCTACATGCTCTTTATTTTAAAGGTGATTATAGAGAACTTTAGTGACTTGTCAGTTAGCCACAGAGCCATGGCTTATCTCTGTATTTCAAAAAATAAAGTAAAAATAAAAATTAAAAAAAAAAGTGAGGTAATCAATTAGAATTGGTCAAATCTTAAACTGCTCTCTTAGAGTATAGAGCATTAAAAAGCAAAACAAAACAACAACAACAAAAAAAGACACTAGTTTAGGAATCTTTATCCCACTCCATGCTGTTTCTTTTATCCTTCCTTTAACCTTTTGGGAAGGAAGAAAAACATCTAAAATCACAGCTAGGCCCCTTTATTATTTGGGTGATGATGAAGCAACTTGATGAACTTCTCTCTCTAGTTATTCAAAGAATCTAATAATCATCTCTACATGATGTTAAAATGAGACCGTCTATGTAAAATCTTTTGCACAGAGCCTGACACATTGCAAGTGCTTGGTAACTTATTTGTTCCAAAATTGTTTAATAAGCAATGAAAAAACAACAGATAAGAGGAATACTTGGTGGGGTTGAGGAATTTATTTTTTCAAAGCTGAAAAAAATTACTTCTGAATTTTCAATGATGGGAGAAAAACAGATTGGGAAAAAGTCTAATGTGGGTAAATGAAGGGGCATTCATTCTCTTTCATAGAAGCACAAACTTCATAGAAGCATAAACAGTTTATGATGTTTGTAGAGCTTTCAAGTTTATTTATCACTGAATAATAATCATTTTACTGATATTTATTGAGAGATTATAAGATTCAGTTTCATTAAGAAAGTACTTCTTTTCTAATAGTGAGGAGAACTGAACATGATTTTTCTACTTTCACAGTTCATAGCCTAGAGAGGAAGATAGGCTTTAATTAATAACAAAAACATAAAACTGTCTCTAACCCCGATGCACAAAGGAGAAATTCAAGGTGCTATGAAATTTTATACAGAAAGAATCTGACCTAAAAGAGGAGATCAGGGAAGTGACAGTTCTGCTGAGATCTGAAGTAGGAGCGAACCCAGTGAAGCAAAACTACCTTTTACAATGATATCATGGCTAGAAGAAGCATAGACAGTGGGGCTGAAGCAGAGAAGGGAGCCCAGTGAGAGACCAGGGTGGAAAGTCTCTTGGAGAAGACTGTGTGAGTGAGTGATAGTCACTCTGTCATGTCTGATTCTTTGTGACCCCATGGACTGTAGCCTGCCAGGCTCCTCTGTGCATGAAATCCCCCAGGCAAAAACAATGGAGTGGGTTGCCATTTCTTTCTCCAGGGGATCTTCCCCACCCAGGGATCAAACACAGGCCACCCACATTGCAGGCAGATTCTTTACCATCTGAGCCACCAGGGAAGCCTTTAAAGAGCACTAAAAACACTGGCAAGGAGTTTTACATTTATAGCTAAGCACATTGAAAGTTCATTTATTATAATTTATGTCTTTGTTGGGGGTAGGGGCATAGAGGGTAATGATGTAATCAGATATGCTGTTTGTAAGGATCTCCCTAAATGCAGTGTGAAGAATGAATGGATTTAATACAGATCACACTTCTTTCTGAGTACTTCAGGTGGGAGATGATGGTGTTTCCTCCTCTCCCCAGATGCTTTATGGTCAAACTGGCTTAAAACTCAACATTCAAAACACTAAGTTCATGGCATTCAGTCTGATCACATCATGGCAAATAGATGGGGGAAAAATGGAAACAGTGAGAGACTTTATTTTCTTGGGCTCCAAAATCACTGCAGATAGTGACTGCAGCCATGAAATTAAAAGACACTTATTCCTTGGAAGAAAAGCTATGAACAACCTAGACAGCATATTAAAAAGCAGAGACATTACTTTACCAACAAGGGTCAAACCTATGGTTTTTCCAGTAGTCATGTATGGATGTGAGAGTTGACCATAAAGAAAGCTGAGAGCTGAAGAACTGATGCTCTTGAACTGTGGTGTTGGATAAGACTCTTTAGAGTCCCTTGGACAGCAAGGAGATCCAACCAGTCAATCCTAAAGGAACTCAGTCCTGAATATTCATTGGAAGGACTGATGCTGAAGCTGAAGCTCCAATGCTTTGGCCACCTGATGCAAAGAGGTGACTCATTTGAAAAGACCCTGATGCTGGGAAAGATTGAAGGCAGGAGGAGAAGGGGATGACAGAGGATGAGATGGTTGGATGGCATCACCGACTCAATGGACATGAGTTTGAGCAAGCTCCAAGAGTTGGTGATGGACAGGGAAGCTTGGTGTGCTGCAGTCCTTGGGGTCACAAAGAGTCGGACATGACTGAATGACTGAACTGAACTGATCATAATCTGTTTTGAATCCCTGAACTAATAGAAAGGAATTGAACTTTAGGTTGTGCAAATAAAACTACAAAGTGGTTGCTGAGTTGTTAATTTTTAATTTTTTGTACATTGTTCTACATCAGACCTATATGTTATCATGAATTCTTTTTTTTTTTCAGAAAAAAGAAGAACATGAGCAATCTAATAAACAGATTGTGCCTCCTACTTGGGATATTTTTTTATTTTAATAATTCTATCAGCTCATATTGTGTTTTGAATTAAAAATGAAGTTGTTATTTTACTTGGACATATTCTTGTAGGCTATGCTGAATTTTCCAACCTGTCATTTTACAAACAAATGTGCATAGAAATGGACCTACACAGGGGAAAAAATCACATATGGACACTTAAATGACTATTCTTCAAGGGTTCTCATAACATCCTTCAAAGGATTAGATAAAATGTTAGATGTTATCTAGCATGCAGATATCTGGATCATTCCAAATAAGTACTCCAAAATGATCTTTGGGTCAAATTTTAAAAAATATATCAGATATTCTAAAAAAAATGTTTTTTGAGTTTAACAGATGCTTATATCTTAAACATCTCATTCAAATTGACTTTAAACATGTATAATTGTCATTTTGTTGTGATTCAGTCACTAAGTCTTATCTGACTTTTGGGACCCCATGGACTGCAGCCTACTAGGCTCCCCGTCCTTCACTATCTCTCAGAGTTTGCTCAAATAATGTCTGTTGAGTCTGTGATGCTACGTAAGCATCTCATCCTCTAATGCCCTCTTCCCCTCCTGCCCTCAATCTTTCCCAGCATCATGGTCTTTTCCAGTGAGTCAGCTCTTTGTATCAGGTAGTCAAAGTATTGGACCTTCAGCTTCAGCATCAGTCCTTCCAATGAATATTCAGGGTTTATTTCCTTTAGGACTGATAGATTTAATCTCCTTGCTGTCCAAGGGACTCTCAAGAGGCTTCTCCAGCACCACAATTTGAAAGCATCAGTTCTTCAACACTCAGCCTTCTTTATAGTCCAACTCTCACATCTGTACATGACTACTGGAAAAGTCACAGCTTTGACTATATGAACCTTTGTCAGCAAAGTGATGTCTCTACTTTTAATATGCTGTCTAGGTTGGTCATAGCTTTCCTTTCAAGGTGCAAAAGTTCTAGTTTCATGGCTGCATTTACCCTCCACAGTGGTTTTGGAGCCCCAGAAAAGAAAAACTGTCACTGCTTCTACTTTTTCTCCATCTATGTGCCTTGAAGTGATAGGACCAGATGCCATGATCTTAGTTTTCTGACTTTTGACTTACAAGCCAGCTTTTTCACTCCCTTCTTTGACTGTCGTCAAGAAGTTCTTTAGTTTCTTTTTGCTTTCTGCCATTAGAGTGGTATCACCTGCCTATTTGAGGTTGTTGATATTTCTCCCAACAATCTTGTTTCCAGCTTGTGATTCATCATCATGATTCCAACATTTCACATGATGGACTCTGCATATAAGTTATATTTACAAGATAACCATATACAGCCTTGTTGTACTCCTTTTCCAATTTTGAACCAGTCCATTGTTCCATGTCTGGTTCTAACTGTTGCTTCTTGACTTGCATACAAGTTTCTCAGGAGGCAGGTAAAGTGCTCTGGTATTCTCAAGTCTTTAAGAATTTTCACAGTGTAACAGTTTCATGTGATTCACAGTTTCTTGTGATCCACACAGTCAAAATCTTTAGCATAGTCAATAAAGCATGAAGTAGATGTTTTTCTGGAATTCGCTTGCTTTCTCTATGATCCAGGGAATGTTGGAAATAGGATCTCTGGTTCCTGTTCGTACAATCTTGTTTCCAGCTTGTGATTCATCATCATGATTCCAACATTTCACATGATGGACTCTGCATATAAGTTATATTTACAAGATAACCATATACAGCCTTGTTGTACTCCTTTTCCAATTTTGAACCAGTCCATTGTTCCATGTCTGGTTCTAACTGTTGCTTCTTGACTTGCATACAAGTTTCTCAGGAGGCAGGTAAAGTGCTCTGGTATTCTCATGTCTTTAAGAATTTTCACAGTGTAACAGTTTCATGTGATTCACAGTTTCTTGTGATCCACAGTCAAAATCTTTAGCATAGTCAATAAAGCATGAAGTAGATGTTTTTCTGGAATTCCCTTGCTTTCTCTATGATCCAGGGAATGTTGGAAATAGGATCTCTGGTTCCTGTTCATTTTTTAAACCCAGCTTGTACATCTGAGACAATGCCAAAGAATGCTCAAACTACCGCACAATTGCACTCATCTCACATGCTACTAAAATAATGCTCAGAATTCTCCAAGTCAGGCTTCAGCAATACGTGAATAACCCTGGGATTTCTTTGGAAGGACTGATGCTAAAGCTGAAACTCCAATACTTTGGCCACCTCATGCAAAGAGTTGACTCATTGGGAAAGACTCTGATGCTTGGAGGGATTGGGGGCAGGAGGAGAAGGGGACAACAGAGGATGAGATGGCTGGATGGCATCACGGACTCAATGGACGCGAGTCTGAGTGAACTCCGGGAGTTGGTGATGGACAGGGAGGCCTGGCGTGCTGCGATTCATGGGGTCGCAAAGAGTCGGACACGACTGAGCGACTGAACTGAACTGAACTGTACATCTGAAAGTTATCAGTTCACATACTGCTGAAGCTTAGCTTGAAGGATTTTGAGCATGATCTTTCTAGCATGTGAAATAAGAACAATTGTATGATAGTTTGAGCATTCTTTGGCATTTACCTTCTTTGGGATTGGACTGAAAACTGGAATATTCCAGTCCTATGGCCACTGCTGAGTTTTCCATATTTGCTGGCATGTCGAGTGCAGCACCTTAAAAGCATCATATTTTAGGATTTGAAATAGCTCAGATGAAATTCCATCACCTCCATTAGCCTTGTTCATAGTGATGCTTCTGAAGGCCCACTTAACTTCACACTTCAGGACGTCTAGCTCTAGGTATGTGACCACAACCTTGTAGTTATCTGGATCGTTAAGACTTTTTTTGTATAGTTCTTTGCATTTTTGCCACCTCTTCTTAATATTTTCTGCTTCTGTTAGGTCCTTATCATTTCTGTCCTTTATCATACCCATCCTTGCATGAAACATTCCCTTGATATCTCCAGTTTTATGGATGAAATCTCTGGTGTTTCTCATTCTAGTGTTTTCCTCTATTTCTTTGCATGTTCATTTAAGAAGGCCTTCTTATCTCTTCTTGCTATTCTCTGGAACTCTGCATTCAGTTAGGCCCATTTTCCCTTTTATCCTTGCCTTTTGCTTTTCTTCTTTCCTCACCAGTTTGTAAAGCCTCCTCAGACAATCACTTTACCTTCTCGCATTTCTTTTTCTTGGGGATAGTTTTGGTCACTGCCTCCTGTACAATGTCATGAACCCCCGTCCATAGTTCTTCAGACACTCCACCTGTTCTAATTATTTGAATCTATTTGTTACCTCCACTGTATAATCATAAGGGATTTAATTTAAGTCATACTTGAAACGTCTAGTGGTTTTTCCTACTTTCTTCAAATTAAGCCTGCATTTAGCAATAAGGAGTGCATGATCTGAGCCACAATCAGATCCAAGTTTTGTTTTTGCTGACTTATAGACCTTCTCTATCTTTGGCTGCAAAGAATGTAATCAATCTGATTTCAGTATTTACCATTTGATGATGTCCACATGTAGAGTCATCTCTTGTGTTGTTGGAAGAGGTTTTTTGCTATTACCAGTATATTCTCTTAACAAAACTCTGTTAGCCATTTTTATACTCCAAGACCAAACTTGCCTGTTTCTCTAGATATCTCTTGACTTCCTACTTTTGTATTCCAATCCCCTATGATGAAAAGGACATCTTTTTTTGGTGTTGGTTCTAGAAGGTCTTGTAAGTCTTCATAGAACTGGTCAACTTCATCTTCTTTGGCATTAGTGGTTCAGGCATAGACTTGGATTACTGTAATACTGAATGGTTTGTCTTGGAAACAAGCCAAGATCATCCTATTGTTTCTGAGACTGCGTCCAAGTACTTGATTTCAGTCTTTAGTTGACTATAAGATTTACTCCATTTCTTCTTGCCCACAGTAGTAGATGTAATGGTCATCTGAATTAAATCCACCCATTCCTGTCCATTTTAGTTCACTGATTCCTAAGATGTCGATGTTCACTTTTGCCATCTCCTTCTTGACCATGTCCAATTTATTAGTATCTTGATTCATGGACCTAACATTTTAGGTTCCTATGCAATATTGTTCTTCACAGCATTGAACTTTACTTTCACCACTGGACACATACACAACTAAGTGTCATTTCTGCTTTGACCCAGACACTTCTTTCTTTCTGGAGCTATTAGTAATTACCCTCTGCTCTTCCCCAGGAGTATATTGGACACCTTCCAACCTGGGGGGTGGGGTGGGGGGGGCTCATCTTCTGGTGTCTTATATTTTTGTCTTATCATACTGTTTGTGGGCTTCTCATGGCAAGAATACTGAAGTGGTTTGCCATTCTCTCCTTCAGTGGACCATGTTTTGTCAGAACTCTTCACTATGACCCATGTGTCTTGACTGGCCCTGCACAGCATAGCTCATAGCTTCATTGAGTTACACAAGCTCCTTTGTCTTGACAAGGCTGTGATGAGTGAAGGGATAATTGTCATTTAAGTACTCTAAAATAGAATGCATTGAGCTTTTTTGTTTGTTTTTCTTTTCTATCTCAATCAACTGGCTTTATAATCCTAAGAGGTATGAGTCACAGATTGATTAATCTAACATACACAAAAAATCATTTAGGGAAGTTCAAGGAAAAAAATCATTATAAAAATATTAGTGACTTTGGACATATTCATGTAAATAAACCTCTGGCAAGAATCAGGGGTAGTATATAGTCCATTAAAAGATATTTGTAAAATAGCCCTTGAGATACTTTGTAACTTATAAAAGTAAGCAGAGACAACTGAGCTACTTCTCACCCTATTGGTGGCTGTTTTTTTTCTGCTCAACTCATTGTCTGTTCTTAGACTACGGCTCTAAGAACTTCAAATATTAACTGTTTCCTGAGTTTAGTGAAGATCTTCTAGGGTTATGCTAAAAATACAAAACAAGACAAGAATAAACAAATTTCCACCATGATTCTTGACAGTCTTTTTCCATGTTCCTTTGTCTAGTTCTTTTGTGTCTTTTTTAAAGTTTTTCCTTTGCTCTGTTAGCCTATATCTCTCCATTGCAGTCTCCTGCACCCTAAATTTCTGTGTTTTATTTTCTATATCTTTCTTAATCTCTTTTCTCTCTCTCTTCCTGAAGCAAGCTATATTAAAATACCATAGTTCAGTGAATGCTTCCCTGTACCATATGGAACTCTCATTATTCACACATTACTAAACAAATCTGATTTATATATCACTCTAATTATCATCAAGAAAAGGAAATGTTTTTGTGCCATAAAATATAGCTTTTCTTTGAGAAATTGTTCAGATTATTTCCTAAGACACCCCTATTTTCTTTTCCATCAAAAGTTGAATAAAAATTAGAGTCAAAGGGTCATGGATTTCTTGTTTCTTATTTATGATAAAAAGTACAGTGAATTAAAGTTTTGTTTCTCCTTGTGGGATGTAGTAAAGAAGTTTAAAATGAATATAGAAAGGTTAAAGATTATAATGAAATAATATAGAGTTTTAGGAGTTCTGTGTCATTTAACTTCTTGTTTTGCTAATGCACTTTGATAAAGTGCAGGTTAAGCTGGTGCAAACCAAAGACCCCAAAATATGGGCTAAAAAAAGGCCTTTGTCTCTTTCTCATATTACCAACCAAAAATAAGCAGTCATAGCTGGTTGGATAACTGCTTAATTTAATATGTTACTGCCATCTCTGTTCCAATTTAAAGTCTGACACTGTTTCCACTGTTTGCCCATCTATTTCCCATGAAGTGATGGGACCAGATGCCATGATCTTCATTTTCAGGGAACGAACCTGCACCTCTTGCAATGGAAGGCAAAGTGTTCTCCACTCCACTACCAGGGAAGTCCCATCACTTGTAGTTCTTGCTTGCATCCTCTCAGCTGGTAAAGATATTGGAGACCTATTAGCAGTTTCTGCCACAGTTCAAAAAATTTAACTGAAAGCAAATTATTTAAACAAAATTTTCTCCATCTCTGGCATGCATTTAATTTTAGAATTTGGTTTATTTCACCTTTATTATTGATCTTGGTGACAATCAAGAGTTTTTTAAAAAGCTGGAGTTCAACCATGAGTCTTTTAGTATAGTACCAAGTGGACATTATCATAGAGTGTGTAGGAAATGCTAGATGATTAAAACTTTTCTCCAGACATAATGAAGAGTTGGGTCACACCCTATTTCACTGAACTTTAATGAAAAAGTGCTTACAGTAGACCTTCCTAGATCTGATGTTGAAACTGTTTGTCTCCAGCTCTCCTTTCTCTCTTCCTCTCTGATGACATGCCAGTCACATTTTCATTTTTGATTTTCCTCCTAAGTGCCAGCCACTTTCTCACCTCTAAGCATTTATTCTTAATATTCTTTCTCTTTGAAGGCTCTCTCCTCTAAAATTTCTGCAATATTTGCTTCCTTCTCTTGTTATTATTGATCTTGGTGACAATCAAGAGTTTTTTAAAAAGCTGGAGTTCAACCATGAGTCTTTTAGTATAGTACCAAGTGGACATTATCATAGAGTGTGTAGGAAATGCTAGATGATTAAAACTTTTCTCCAGACATAATGAAGAGTTGGGTCACACCCTATTTCACTGAACTTTAATGAAAAAGTGCTTACAGTAGACCTTCCTAGATCTGATGTTGAAACTGTTTGTCTCCAGCTCTCCTTTCTCTCTTCCTCTCTGATGACATGCCAGTCACATTTTCATTTTTGATTTTCCTCCTAAGTGCCAGCCACTTTCTCACCTCTAAGCATTTATTCTTAATATTCTTTCTCTTTGAAGGCTCTCTCCTCTAAAATTTCTGCAATATTTGCTTCCTTCTCTTGAAGGAGGTAAATCAAGAGAAGACATGGCATGGGTTAACCTGTGACCTTGACCCAGGCAGTCAGAATTCCCTCCTTGGAATGTGTACTTTTCTGGCCTCCTTGCTAGAACTTGCCCAAAGACAACCTTGAGAGCAATGAGTTATTGAGACTATCTGGATGGCATATGTGACTGAGACCAGTTCAGAACTCTATGTACAATTTTAAGATTCTGGCACTAGTATCTGGCTGTGGTTGGTAGTCTACTCATCTTGTGGATGCCCAAGACCACCCTTAAGAGGATATTCCCTTTATTAATAAAACCACCACTCAACAATCTGGAGAGACCTGCTTCCTTCTTTTCTCTCTCTCTGCCATTTGACTATGGGGGCAAATTTCAGATTGTACACAGGAGGCTCCAAGAAGGGTATGAACCAACATCTGTCCTTCAAGTCTTTGTTTAAATGTGATCTTCTTAGTAAAGCCTACTCTGATTTTCCTCTTTAAAATTTCAGATCCATACCTAGCATTTTAAAATTCTACTTTCTTGCTTTATTTATTCCATTGGTGTTATCACCATTTAAGTTTCTATAAATTTCACTTATATGTTTTGTTTATTGGACATCCTCCACAACCAACTAGAATGGACGGTCTTTGAGGGCTTCCAATTTTTGTGTATTTTATGTTTGTTTCCCAAGGCCATAATAGTGCCAGACACATAATAAAATCATCAATAAATATTCTGTGACAAACAAATGAATGAGTGAATAAATGAATCACAAAACTAGAATGGTATTAACTCCAGTAGTCATTTTCTGAAAAGTTGACTCATGCATTGACATTTTTCAATGTCTCTGACATTACTTAGGAAATCATGATTTGTTTTAAATTGTAAACATAATTGTTTATAATATTTTATGTGCTGAAAAAATCTGAGGAAAATAAAGTCTTCAGTAAGAGAATATTTCATAAAATTATGAATGCTTTTCTTTCATAAAATCTATAAGTTGTCAGTCAGTCATGTCTGACTCTTTGCCACCCCCTGGACTGCAGCACACCAGGCTTCCCTGTCCATCACCAACTCTCGGAGCCTACTCAAACTCATGTCCATCGCAATGGTGATGCTACCCAACCATCTCATCCTCTGTTTTCCCCTTCTCCTGCCTTCAATCTTTCACAGCATCAGGGTCTTTTCCAGTGAGTTGGTTCTTTGCATCAATTGGCCAAAGTATTGGAGTTTCAGCTTCAACATCAGTCCTTCCAGTGAATATTCAGGTCTGATTTCTTTTAGGATTGACAGGTTTGATTTCCTTGCAGTCCAAGGGACTCTCAAAAGTCTTCTCAACACCACAGTTAAAGAGCATCAATTCTTCTGCACTCAGCTTTCTTTATAGTCCAACTCTCACATCAATACATGACTACTGGAAAAATCATTGGTTTGTCTAGCTGGACTTTGTTGGTAAAGTAATGTCTCTGCTTTTTAATATGCTGTCTAGGTTGGTCATAGCTTTTCTTCCAAGAAGCAAGTGTCTCTTAATTTCATGGCTGCAGGCACCATCTGCAGTGATTTTGGAGCCCGAGAAAATAAAGTCTCTTACTGTTTCCATTGTTTCCCCATCTATTTACCATGAAGTGATGTGACCAGATGCAATGATCTTAGTTTTCTGAATGTTGAGTTTTAAGCCAGCTTTTTCACTCTCATCTCTCACTTTCATTAAGAAGCTCTTTAGCTTTTCTTACATTTCTGCCATAAGTGTGGTGTCATCTGCATATCTGAGATTATTGATATTTCTCCCGGCAATCTTGATTCCAGCTTGTGCTTCATCCAGCATGGCATTTCACATGATGTACTCTGAACAAAGTTAAATAAGCAGGGTGTCTATATGCAGCCTTGATGTACTCCTTTCCTTCCTTGGAACCAGTTTGTTGTTCCATGTCCAGATGTAACTGTTGCTTCTTGATCTGCATACAGATTTCTCAAGAGGCAAGTAAGGTGGTCTGGTATTCCCATCTCTTTCAGAATTTTCTACAGTTTGTTGTGATCCACACAGTCAAAAGCTTTGGCATAGTCAATAAAGCAGAAGTAGATGTTTTTCTGGAACTCTCTTGCTTTTTCGATGACCCAGCAGATGTTGGCAATTTGATCTCTGGTTCCTCTGCCTTTCCTAAATCCAGCTTGAACATCTGGAAGTTCACGGTTAAGGTACTATTGAAGCCTGGCTTGGAGAATTTTGAGGATTACTTTGCTAGCGTGTGAGATGAGTGCAATTGTAGTGGTAGTTTGAGCATTCTTTGGCATTGCCTTTCTTTGCGATTGGAATGAAAACTGACCTTTTCCAGTCCTGTGGCCACTGCTGAGTTTTCTAAATTTGCTGGCATATTGAGTGCAGCATTTCCATAGCATCATCTTTTAGGATTTGAAACAGCTCAGTTGGAATTTCATCACCTCCACTAGCTTTCTTCATAGTGATGCTTCCTAAGGCCCACTTCACTTTGCATTCCAGGATGTCTGGCTCTAGGTGAGTGATCACACCATCATGGGTATCTGGGTCATGAAATTTTTGTATAGTTCTTCTGTGTATTCTTGCCACTTATTCTTAATATCTTCTGCTTCTTTTAGGTCCATACTTTTTCTTTTATTGTGCTCATTGTTTGTGACATTGTATAGGAGGCAGTGATCAAGACCATCCCCAAGAAAAATAAAAGCAAAAAGGCAAAATTCTTGTCTGATGAGGCCTTACAAAGAGCTGAGCAAAGAAGAGAAACTAAAGCAAAAGGAGAAAAGGAAAGATATACCTATAAAATCTATATCCAGGGTTCAGTTCAGTCGCTCAGTCGTGTCTGACTCTTTGTGACCCCATGAGTTGCAGCACACCAGACTTCCCTGTCTATCACCAACTCCCAGAGTTCATCCAAACTCTTGTCTATCGAGTCGCTGATGCCATCCAGCCATTTCATCCTCTGTCATCCCCTTCTCCTCCTGCTCCCAATCCCTCCCAGCATCAGAGTCTTCCAATCAGTCAACTCTTCTCATGAGGTGGCCAAAGTACTGGAGTTTCAGCTTTAGCATCAGTCCTTCCAAAGAACACCTAGGACTGATCTCCTTTAGGATGGACTGGTTGGATCTCCTTGCAGTCCAAGGGACTCTCAAGAGTCTTCTCCAACACCACAGTTCAAAAACATCAATTCTTTGGGGCTCAGCTTTCTTCACAGTCCAACTCTCATATCCATACATGACGACTGGAAAAACCATAGCCTTGACTAGACAGACCTTTGTTGGCAATGTCCAAGCCTTGATTTTAGTTACTCCATCCACATTAAATTCTCTTTAAAAGATATAAAATTACATTTATTTGCAGTATCCTTCCAATAGTAAAATTGTTATTTATAATTTTCTTATATTATGAAAAGAATCCTTGAGGCTGAGAGCAAAGCTCTAAATTTCATGTTGCCTAATAGCTTTATTTTTAATACAATGAATATAGTTCAAATGATAGTTTTAATCATTAGTATCATTCTGTATTGAAACATAAGCCATAAGAGCTGGTTGTTTAACAGAACTTATTTTTATATTAAATTGTGTCATGCAATTCTTTAATGTATGTTATCTGAGTGCCAATTAATTCTCAAGCAGTAGTTAAGCACCCAGATTAATGTTTCCACTCACCACATGAAGTGATTCTGAAAATCCCTGTGGAGGTAATTGCAAACTTGTTTTAGGTACATATGCACTGATTTAGTTTTACAGCCAGCAGAGTCAAATCTGAATGTAGCCTAAACAAGGTGTTGTTGAACAAATTGTTCTGAGCTTAATTGTCAAGAATGCTTCAAACTGATAATTAGGATGATAACAAATGATATCCCCAAGGGAGCAAATTGTCAGACAGCATAAAACTGCAATCTTTTGACAGAATCTAAGAGCTAATTTATATTTAAAACAATTTCACAAAAATAAAAGTAAAATTTTGGGTTTTTTTGATGACCACATACTTATAAGTGCTAGTAAGTGTAGGAAAATGAGAGAGATCTATTACACACTATCGAATGACACTATTTTTTCAGAATAAGGATTTTTTTTCAGTCATGATAAATAACTAGAGGGGCAAATGTGCTATTATATAGGATTTCTCAAGTACAGGGGAGAATGCTCCTGCAGTTTAGTTGTAAAAAATCCCCTCACCTCCCATCAGCATACAAGATCTAGCCTGTGATCTTTCGTAGACAGGAGCGAAAAATTCTGGTCTTAGAGTGGCAGGCAACCCAAGCTAATGATAATAGTAATGTTAATAATAATTGCCATGATAAAATCAATATTTATTGAACACTTAGTGTGTCACACATTGTGTTAACCAATTTAAATACATAATTTACTTTTCACACCAATGTTGGGAGATGAGATTGTTATATTTCATTTGACAGATGAGAGAACCAATCAAAAGTAGCCAATAAGAGATCAAGGATTAAAGCTCAAGTCTGTCTTATTCTACAGTTCTTAATCTTAACTGCAACATTATACTGGTATAGTTATATCAGTTACATGGCATGGTTAACATCCTTTATTGGTATTAGAATGCTGTGCTATGTTTCCAGAGGTCTCTTGAACACATACTTCACATTTTGCTAGGTGCTAGTTGGGTGTCTGTGCCTCATAGTTACTTTTCATCATTCTACATTTCCTGAACTTGATACAGAGATGATGTAATACTGCTAAAGAATCAGGCAATGTCCTTTAAAATAATCTTTATACAACTTGTATCATAACTTATGATGAGACCCTATTGGCTTGTGATCATGCTTGAAATACTTATATAACTTTATATTTTAACATTATCATTTCTAAACATTTTGGGAAACTCGTGCATTGTTTTCTTTTCTGTATATAAAATGGATATGATATGACATTGTTGTGTTGATGATTAAATGAGGAAGTAGGAAGTATATTTCAAGGTCATGGCACAGTGCTGGGGAGGCCTACACAGCTCAGATTACTGGTGGAAAGAGGGGCAGCCACTTATCAGGATTTTTCTTTGATGTAAAGGCATTCGATAAAAAGAACTCTACTAAAATCAAGTGTCATTTATAAAGGGTACCTTTTACACTGGGCTAGGCACAGTACTAGGTATTGATGCAATGGTGAATAAAATAGACTTCTTTTCTGAATGCTTATGAACAAGTAAATTGAAAATGTCAAATTATGATAAAGAAGGACCAGACCAGGGTGTGATGAGGGACAGTGATGTTCTGGGGATCTAATCTGGAGTTCTCAGCTGGGGAAGGCCACTCTTGGGAAGGGTTATGTTTGTGATGAGACCCAAACGAGGAAAATGAAACAGGTAGACAGAATCTTTGAGGTAAAAGGAACAGTGTATGCAAAAACCCTGATGTGAACAGTTTGGTAAGTCGACAGAACTGAGAAGGCAGTGACAAAATGGAGCCCTTGGTTACCTTGGGAATGAGAGAAGGATGTGGAGACAGGATACGACCTAGGAGGGATAGTCGGAGCGAGGAGGGGGGGTGGCACTGAATAGCAGCATGAAGGTATAGAGCTGAGGACCGACCTGGGAAAAGTGCCAGTTCTTTTCCTGTGCAGGGCCTGTGGGGCCATGCCGACCTGCGGCCTGCAGAGCATCTGCTGGGGAGGAGCCTGCACCAGCCTGGACCTCTCAATCACTCACCCACCCTGCTGCCTCCCAGTCCCTCTTATTTCCAGTGAGCCCTGAGTGTTTTTATAACCCAGTCACTAAAGCAGACACCAAGAAAACAGCCTTGTGAAGTGCTCTGTCAGAGTATATTTCCCTTGCAGGCTGTTGCTGCTTGACGAGATTATCTGTTCTTGGGCTCATAGGCCTACAAGGTTGCTTTTCTCAGTCAGTTTTGCTTTAGGCCTTTTAAAATTGGAGCAGGTCAGTGAAAGGTTATATTTGCAGTCTTTGTTGTTTAAAGGAGAAAGTAAACATGCTGTTCCATGTGAAAGTAAACTGATTCATTTGAAAAGACCCTGATGCTGGAAAAAACTGAAGGTAGGAGGAGAAGGGGACGACAGAGGATGAGATGGTTGGATGGCATCACTGACTCAATGGGCATGAGTTTGAGTAAACTCCAGGAGTTGGTGATGGACAGGGAAGCCTGGCGTGCTGCAGTCCACAGGGTGGGAAAGAATTGGACATGACTGAGCCACTGAACTGAGCTAAACTCAAACATGCTGATAGCAGGAGGAAGAGCATTTTTAGCTGTGTTTTGAACTGAGTGCTGACTTAGAAGAACTTGGAAAATTAAGGTAATTAGGCAGAGCTAAATGAAGGACCCTACTGAAGAACCTGCAGATTTGATTCTGTCATCCTTCTGACCTCTGCTACTGACAGAATTTAAACTATTTGTTATACTTTTTGCCTAAGTAACAAAATGCTGTGACCCTGGTAAGTACTGTGGCTCCTTGTTTATTTTCTGGCAGAGATGGGGCATTGTTTGGAGATTGAGAAATGTGGGTGGGGGAGTGAGGATTGAGGGGTCAGAGAGAGAGAAAGAGAAAGAATATGAGATTTGAGTGTACTAAAACAGATCAAGCTTGTTCAACAGATTACTGAGGCAGTTTTCTATTTCCCAAGAAGATATTGTAACCAGACTGCATGCCAGAAATTTACTCAAAACAAATGATATTAATTAGAAAGATACCAGCCCCAGCCTCTTAAAAAGCAGATGCACCAATGAAATTGTGCTGACCTCTCTGTTTTCAACAGACACAGCAAGATGCATCCGGCTGGAAGGGCTGCACCAACACGAGGAGGTGGAAATGTCTCTGAACTGAGGCACTGTTTCTGAGTCCTCTCTCCAGAGCCTCTAGAAATGTCATGTTTGTACTTGGCCAAGTGGCAGCCTGCTTTGTGAAGTCACAGACACCGATTACCTCAGACACACCGATTGCCTCAGACACACTGCACAACCCTGCATTGTTTCATGTGCCCAGGAATATCCACAGGGATATTCTGCATCACATTCATTGTGTGGGAGGAGTTGCAAAGCTTCTGAGCTTGAACGCCCCAGCCAAATGAGTCAGGAAAACGAACATTCCCACAGAAGACTTTTAACAACACTTCTCTTTCCCTGCTGTGATATTCAGATCTGACAGATGGAAAAATAGCAACGGTCTATCAGAATGGCTGAGTAGGGTAAGGTACAAATGTTTTATGAAAGAGAAGGGAAGGCCTACACAGATATTCAAATGGCTGGAGACATTGAAGTAGCAGTGGCTGAGGGAGCTAACTAAAGACAGCTCCAAACTTCCTTGGAAAATGGTGGCATTAAGTGCTCAGTGTCAACCCCTTAACTGACCAAGGAGTCACCACCGCAGCCCCTCAGTGGAATTTTCAGGGTACTGGTTAACAGTGACGATATACAGGATTGGCTTTTTCTTTATAATTCAAGGCAACCTGTCACTTTCTCTTGAGCTGGTTGAATCTTTGTGTGCTCAGTTACTTCAGTTGTATTCAACTCTTTGTGACCCTATGGACTGCCAGGCTCCTCTGTCCATGGGTTTCTCCAGGCAAGAATACTAGAGTGGGTTGCTGTACCCTCCTCTAGGGATCCTTCCTGATCAAGGGATCAAACCCACCTCTTCCACGTCTCCTTTATTGCAGGCAGTTTATTTACTCCTGAGCCATTGGGAAAGCCCCACTTGCATCTACAGAACATCTGTTGGTTATAATGTGCCTCACATTTTTAAAAAACAAAACCAAATACTTCTTTCCAAGCTCTGAATTTTTCTTTGTTCTTCTCATTTCATCTCTGTCAACTTCAAGTCATTATTCCTCCTGTATTTCCTGCACCTGCATCTGAGCAGCTGAATGAGGTGGGAGAGAAACAAGCCATGCTGGTTACTTCAGCTTTAAATTCATGGTTATTATCTTTGTGGGCCTTTTGTGCCACAGCATAACATCTGATGTCTGTCTGATCTCTTTACACTCTACTCTTCTTGATGTTTGTTGAATACATTTCCTTTTCTCCTTCAACCTGCAACAACTTTTCCTTTCAGTTGATGACCTTCTTGCTTATTTATTTAGAAAGGAGAAACCATTGGGAAAGGGGTTCCACAAGCTCCCCCCAGCACACACATTTGCTTGCATTTTTGCCCACTGACTCTGACTTCATAAGCTTTACTTTGAATGAATGTCCCTGGTTTCTACTTGAGCCCTGTATCTTCTCTGTGCTTACCCAAGAACATTGCTCCTGAGCTCTAGAGCAGAGGCTCAGTTGTTGTGGTGCATGGGCTTGTGGACCACAAGTAGTTGCCCTAGGAATGTGGGATCATCCTGGAATAGGGATCAGACCCATGTTACTGCATTGGCAAGTGGATTCTTAATCAGGGGACCACCAGGGAAGTTCACTCCCTTTCTTTTACTAGATGATTTCTTCAACATACAGACATTCCTGAAGTGTCTTACAACTGGTAAATTGTTAAACAAATGGTGATACATCCATACCATGTATAATGAAGTGGAACAATTATTGATACAGTCAGCAACTTGGATGGATCTCAAGGATATGCAGAGTGAGAAAAAGCCAATATCAAAAGGTCACACACTGTATGATTCTATTTACATAACATTTTAGGAAAGGAAAATTATAGAGATGGCAAACAAATTAGTGACTGCCAGTGGTAAGGAATAGAATCAGGGAGGAGTGAGGTCATGGCCATACATGCAGCACAAGAGGGATCTTTGCAGAGTTGGAATAAGAGTTCCGTATTTTGACTGTGGCAGTGGTTACATGAATTTGTACAAGTGATAAGATGACTCAGAACTCTACTTCTACATTATAGCAAGGTATAATTGATATTGTTAAGATAGTTATATATGATATATAGTATAAAACTGGATAAATATTTTTAGGACTTATGTGTACTATCTTTGCATATTTCTGTGAATCTATAATCATTTCAAAATAAAAAAGTAAAATATACCCACAGTCAAATATATATCAAATTTAAACATATCAAATGCCACCAAATACATTAACTTGTACTTCCAAACTGACTAACAAAAGAGCACCAAACAAAGTAAAGCAAAAATTATTTTTAAAAATCAGAACAAACCAATTATGTAAAAATAACTCTCTTGATCCTTCATGCTTTCCTAACTACCACTTCCTTTCTCTGTATTCCTTCACAGAAAATCTAAAAAAGATTTGCTTACGGTCTTCATTTCCAGCTCCTCTTTCCCCATTCTACCCTAATTAGTAGTTAAAGCCCTTTATTCCAGTGATGTTGTTCTCCTTAGAGCCACCATTGGTCATGGTGCTAAATTGAATGCCTAATCTTCTCCCCTCACGTGAGTAAACCTACCAGTGGCATTTGAGAGGGTATATTACCCCATCTTCCTTTAAATACTTTTAAAAAAGTGATCTGCAGGGTGTTAAACTCTCCTGGCTTTCCTTCTTATGCCCAGCTATTTCTTCTTAATCTACGTGGTTTGTTCTTCCTTGTCTCTTAGACATGTTATCCATGCATAGATCTAGGCATCAGAGTTTGGATTACATCTTTTCTAATTCTATATTCACTTCCATATTTAGAAACCATTACTTCAGTGTTTTGAAGAAGGAAATGGCAACCCACTCCAGTACTCTTGTCTGGAAAATCTCATGGACAGAGAAGCCTGGTAGACTACAGTTGATGGGATCTCAAAGAGTCTGACATGACCGAGCGACTTCACTTCACTTCACTTCAGTGTTTTATACGTCAGTATTCAGTTCAGTTCAGTCGCTCAGTCATGTCTGACTCTTTGTGACCCCGTGAATCGCAGCATGCAAGGCCTCCCTGTCCATCACCAACTCCCAGAGTTCACTCAGACTCACGTTCATCAAGTCAGTGATGTCATCCAGCCATCTGATCCTCTGTCATCCCCTTCTCCTCCTGCCCTCAATCCCTCCCAGCATCAGAGTCTTTTCCAATGAGTCAACTCTTCGCATGAGGTGGCCAAAGTACTGGAATTTCAGCTTTAGCATCATTCCTTCCAGAGAAATCCCAGGGCTGATCTCCTTCAGAATGGACTGGTTGGATCTCCTTGCAGTCCAAGGGACTCTCAAGGGTCTTCTCTGACACCACAGTTCAAAAGCATCAATTCTTCGGCGCTCAGCTTTCTTCACAGTCCAACTCTCACATCCATACATGACCACTGGAAAAACCATAGCCTTGACTAGATGGACCTTAGTCGGCAAAGCAATGTCTCTGCTTTTGAATATGCT
>SJYT01044643.1:18901-33514 GCA_006410635.1 Cephalophus harveyi | reverse complement strand
AGATGGCTGGATGGCATCACGGACTCGATGGACGTGAATCTGAGTGAACTCCGGGAGATGATGATGGACAGGGAGGCCTGGCGTGCTGTGATTCATGGGGTCGCAAAGAGTCGGACACGACTGAGCGACTGAACTGAACTGAAGATTAACACTACAAAGACACATCAAGTAAATGTAATGTGTGATCTTAGGTTGAATCTTTGGACTATAAAGGAATTTATTGGAAGAAAAAACAGCAAAATTTGTGGTCTGAAGATTATAGATTAATACTACATGAATGCAATTTCCTGATTTTGATAGTTGTATAGAAGAGTGTGTTTGTTTTTTGGAAATGCACAATAAAATGTTACGTGCTTAAGAGGTTTCATATGTACAACTTGTCTTCATTGATATAGAAAAAAAATCTATATGTGATATATATATAACTATATGGTACATATACACATAATCAATATACTGTATGCCATTTATATTTATGTGTTTATAAATCTATGTGTGTATGCATGTATATGCACATCTCTATTTATCTGTTTATTTATCTGTTAGAAAGAGAGATTATCTGGCCAGTACTCTTCAAGACTGTCAAGGTTTCAAAATCAAAGACAGTAAAAAAACAGACATAGTACAGATGAAACTAAAGATTCATGATGATTGAAAGTAATATGGTATCATAGATGGGGTCTTTGGACAAGAAAAAACACATTAGGTAAAATTAAGGAAACCTAGATAAAATATGGAGAAGGCAATGGCACCCTACACCAGTACTCTTGCCTGGAAAATCCCATGGATGGAGGAGCCTGGAAGACTGCAGTCCATGGGGTCGCTGAGGGTCACACATGACTGAGTGACTTCATTTTCACTTTTCACTTTCATGAACTAGAGAAGGAAATGGCAACCCACTCCAGTGTTCTTGACTGGAGGATCCCAGGGACGGAGGAGCCTGGTGGGCTGCCATCTATGGGGTCGCACAGAGTCGGACACGACTGAAGTGACTTAGCAGCAGATAAAATATGGATTTGAGTTAACAGTAATGCTTCACTCTTGGTTCACGAATTGTTAAAATATGTACCATAGCAATGAAACACATTAAGGATAGAGGAAAATGGATGTGGGTTTATATGGAACTTCACTACTATTAAAATGTTACTTAGGTCTAAATATTTCTTATGTTGTTTACATAAATGATAGAAAATATGAACATAAACAGACCATTTCCATAATCATTTTTATTTAACTAAATCCAAGACTTAAACATATCATTTATTATAAAAATATTTTAAGGATAAAATTTTATATTACATTTAGTTCTTATAAATATTTAACATACATTTGAACCAACTGTTAACCAAAATATGAGATAGAAAAAGAGTGAGAAAAGAGAGAAAGAACAAAAGAGAGAGAGAGGTTCCCACTCTTTTCTACAATTTAATTTGGCTGAAGTTCAGCTTTTAGTTCCTGCTGATGGGTTTGATCACTAAAATGTTTTTAACCATACACAAAAACCTTAAGGGAAAAAATCATTTCAGAGTCTATTTTCAAAAAAATTAGTGAGTTCATGAACCTAATGGGTATTGTTGAAAGGCACAATCATGCTGTGTTAGAAAGAGATATAACAGCATTTAAAGTAAAATTTCTACCAGCTACCATGAAATACTCTTCACATGATATGTCTACTAATCTAGAACTGGTTGGTATGTGCTCATCACTACATTATTTTTTAAAATTCATCATGAATATATAAGTGTTCTATAAAAGCTATATATGTATTCCTCTTTTGACTGTTCAAATCTCATCACCATCCTATAATCCGTCTTATATTCTATAGTTACTATGTCACAAATAAGATATTTTACAGAACCCATCATGGTGCATTAAAGGGGGTTTTCAAGATTATTAATCTCACAAAGTTTGGAGAAAATATAAGAGAGAATCTTTGGTGATTACATAAAAAATATACCTTAAAAAATTACATGAAAAAAAAATTACATGGAAAAATATACCTTAAGGAAAGTGCCCATCAGTGAACAGAATGAAGTTTAGAACTATATTTGCTAGTCTCAGTATTTCATGGGATTCAGTCCTATTCATAATTTTTTATTTTTCTGCTACACTATTTTTTCCTTAGTTTAAAAAATATTGAGTACTAGCATGAATGAATGAATGAATGAATATGTTAGAATTAGAATGAATATGAGATGTATGAAGATGAGATGAATATTCATTAGTTAGAATGAATATGAGATGCATAATTATGATCTCAAACAGATCGCAAAAACAAAAATAAAATTTTATAAAATATTCCAACTAAAAAACCTTGCATAATGAAAATACTCAAGTGTATTTTACCTTCAGAATTAAATTGTGGGAAGCATGAATGGATAAAAGCAGACATTGCTGGATATAATTAGAAAGCTCACTGTCATTGCCATTCTTACCATTCAATGAGTGCCTAGAACATACCTAGAACTTTACATCTTTACACTTTACACTTTACACTTTCTTTACATCTTTACATCTTTCTTTACATCTTTACATCTTTACACTTTCACTTTACATCTTTGTATCTTTTCATCTTCAATGAGTGAATCAATAAAAGAAATTAATATTATGTTTTTCCATTGAGGAAACTAAGTGTATTAGAAATTAATCAATTTTCTGTGATTGTGCAGAAAGGAAGTGGTCACACTGTATCAGAACCTAGGTCATAGTGAATCCAGAGGTTTTGTGCCTTTCTCTTAAAACTCTACCTAGGACTTCTTTGATGGTCCAGTATTTAATAATCTGTCTGACACTGTGGGGGCACAGGTTCAGTTCTCATCTGGGAAGATTATTCCACATACTTCAGGTCAACTAGCCCCTGTGTCACAACTATGAACCTGCATGCCCTGGGATCCATGCTCTGAAACAAGAGAAGCAACTTCGATGAGAAGTCTAAACACCACAACTAGAGAATAGCCCTAGCTCGTGGCAACTAGGCAAAGCCTGTGCACTGTGGTGAAGATCCAGTGCAGCCAAAAATAAAAAATAAACAATAAATTAGTAATAATACTATTCAGATTAATGGTTGTATTTATACCTTATTCTTTCTTTATGTCTCTGAGCACTATCATTCTTTTGCCTGATGCATTTGTAAAATATAGTGGTCAAACACTCAGTTTTGGAATGAAGCTGTCTCTGTTTCTCACTTAGATCTGCCACTTATTAGCAGTGAAATCTCAGGCAAATCAATAAATGCTTCTCTGTCCCAGTATTTTCTCATTTTATTGTACAAAATGAAAAAAATAAAATAATTTGAGTTTGTGTGTAGGTTTAAGTAAGTTTTAAACAAGATGCTTCATGGAAAAACTTAGCACTCATAAATGATAATTATTAGAATGAATCTATCACTATCATTGTAATCTGACCTAATTCCAGTCAACATGAGGATATATGATGCCACTAAATTAGCAGAAAGGTCTATGCAGAAACCTGTGAACAAATTTTAGATAAGAACAAATTTTAATGTGTCAAGTTACCTACTAATGAGTAATAGCTAAAATTCAGAGAAGAAAAAAAAATACTAAAATTACTCAAAATTTAAAGCTTATAGACATTTAAACTGTTAACCAGTACATACTTTGTTATATCATTGTAATGTCAATAGTTATGAAACAACTTGATTGTTCCTGAAAAACAAGATTATTTCCACTGCTAACCTTTACTTTCCTAAATTATAAATGGCATTTTAAATGTAGATTTATGAAGTATCCTTTAAAGTTTCCTTTTCTTAAGAACTTAGAGAGCTTGACCAAACACAATTTATTAAATTGACTGTGATTCTCTTAGGACCCTTTACATTTGAACTTCATAACTCTGTGCATGTAGAAAAACCTTATTGAGGAAAATAAAGACTTTGGTTAAAGGGGAGTCATATTAATATTATTTAATATAAATTTAGCTTTGCTGGGACATGAAAACTAAGGTAAATATTAAGTAGTGTAACAGTCATATACAAATTAAAACATAATTTCTCCCTAGAGTTATGAAAAAAGGGACTATAATTCACATAAATACATAACTTACCCCTAGGGCTATGTAACGGAGAAGGCAACGGCACCCCACTCCAGTACTCTTGCCTGGAAAATCCCATGGACAGAGGAGCCTGGAAAGCTGCAGTCCATGGGGTCGCTAAGAGTCGGACACGACTGAGCGACTTCACTTTCACTTCTCACTTTCATGCATTGGAGAAGGACGTGGCAACCCACTCCAGTGTTCTTGCCTGGAGAATCCCAGGGACGGGGGAGCCTGGTGGGCTACCGTCTATGGGGTCGCACAGAGTCGGACACGACTGAAGCGACTTAGCAGCAGCAGCAGCAGGGCTATGTAAAACTGTAATTCACATAGCTCATATTTACCAAGTTTTTTTTTTTTTATCTGGGCTTCTTTTTCTGTAATCACTGTTTTGTCAGCCTATATAATTAATCACAATAATCTGGAAAACTTTTACTCCTTCCTTAAAACACTTTATCATGTATAAGCTTCTTCTCAAATTTAACTCAAAACACACATGCACACACACACACACACACACACACACACACATACACATATGAGTGTCCCTGGTGACTCAGTCAGTAAAGAATCCACCCCACAATGAAGGAGATGCAGGTTTGATCCCTGATCAAGAAGATCCCCTGGAGAAGGAAATGGCAACCGATTCTAGTATTCTTGCCTGGGAAATCCCATGGACAGAGGAGCCTGGCAGGCTACAGTCCGTGGGGCTGCAAAGAGTCAGATGCAACTTAGAGACTAAATCACCACCACCACACATAAATATGCACACTTTAAATCTTTATATCACTAATTTAAGCCTGGTATTAAACACACACATAAACACACGTAAATATAATATCAGGTTTAAATAAGAGATATAAAGATAACTCATTTCAGATTGTATTTTAAAATTTTTTACAAAATATACAAGTAACACCATGGAGAAGGAAATGGCAGCCCACTTCAGTATTGGGCTATATATAGTCCACAGGGTCCCAAAGTGTCAGACATGACTTAGTGGCTAAACAACAACATACAAGTAACATGTTGTGCACTAAAATCTGTGGGCTTTTTTTTTTTCTTTTCTACTTTAAGATTTATTAAAATATTCATTAAACCCCATGAGGTAGGTGTCCTAATATTTTCATTTCTAGTTTTCACATGAGGAAACTGAAACACAGAGAAATTTTTATTTTTTCAAGATAAATGCAATTAAAAATGGTAAGCCGGTTCTAACATAGTTGGACATTTGAGTTGTCTCAGATTTTGACTATTATGGAAATATTGTCAGTGAATATTCTTGTACATGTTACTGGGTGACCATACATACCCACAAGAGCAGAATTGTTGAGTCATAAGATATCTTTTTGTTTATCTTTTGTAGAAACTACAAACACATCTCCAAAGTAATTGTCCAAATTTACTCCTCTGCCAACAATGTATAGAAGTTGTTTTTACTCTATATCTTTACCAAGATGTGGAATTGTACTTCCTTCAATTAAAAGTTTAATTTAATTTAGAGCAAACTGATATAATTGAAATCTCCATATTGAAGGTGCTATGATCAGGGAATGACTTGTTACAATTTGCTTCTTGTTTGTTACAATTTGCTTCTTGTTACAGTTTTATTTTAAAAAATAATATTAACTGTCCAAATTTGCTAAGCTCATTTATTAATTATAATGATCTACATTTAAATACTGTTGGGTTTCTACATATGCAATAATACTAGTTAGGAATAATGAGAGTTTTATATGTCATTTTCAGAATGTGTGAAGTTTCTATTTTAATTCTGTGTTTTTATTGATTGTAAGCTCAATTGCATTGTGATTAGAAAGCATACTCTAATTTCAGTCATTTGGAATATGTTGACACTTCCTTTATAGCTTAACATTTGGTAAATTCTTGCAAATGCTTCATGTGACTGGAAAGAATTAATTCTGCAGTTGTTAGGTATAGTGTTCCTTCCATAAGAACTTGCCAGGTCAATGGTGCTAATACCATAGCTCAAGTATATTTTCTTACTGCTATTTTTCCCTTATCTATTTTGTGAATTACTGGGAGTGGTTTTACATTAATTATCTATTGCTACCAAAATAAACTAATGTAAATTTAGTAGCTTAAATTAGTATTCACTTGTTATTTCACAGGTAAGTTAGAAGTTGAAGGCAGGTTTCACCAAGTTAAAATCAAAGTATTAGTAGGGCTGGATTATTTTCTGGAGACTCTGGGAATAAATTCAATCCTCAGCTCTTTCTTATTGGAGGGCTTCATTCATCATTAAAACCAGCAAAGGTGGCTTAATTTCTTCTTACTCTTTGATTCTCTTTGATCTCAACTCTCCTTTCTGTTTCATATTTTTCACTACTTCCTCTTCCTTTGACACTCCAGTCACAGAAATTTCTCTCCTTTGAAGAGCTTGTGTGATTAGATTAGGCCCACCAGGATAATACAGCATAATCTACTGATTAGCATCCATAACCTTAACCATATCTGTAAAGTTCTTTTGCCTGAGATTAGGATAAGGACATCTTTGAGTGACTAATGTTCTACCTACCACAGGTTTTAAATGTGTTTTTAAATTATCTCTATGATAATAGATTTTTCTTTTCTCCTTTAATTCTTTCAATATCCACTTGGTTATTGCTGAGGCCATGTTATTAAGTGAAATTGCATTCACAATTGCTACAACTGTCTGGCAGATTGGACCCTCATCATTGTGAAAAGTTCCTTTTATTCTCTATATATTCAAATTTTTATTTTTTATCTTTCCTTGTTAGTTCTTTAATGTCTTTTTGTAGATATATTTATTTATTTAATGATTTATTTTCCTCTTATTTATCAATTTGTCTCTTTTATTGTTTATTTATATCTCCTTGCCTCTTCTAGTTATCTTCAAGAGAATAATTAGTCCCAAATACCTAGTCTATCTCAATCAGAAACAGAGGACTTATATTTTGTATGACTGGAAATAATAGAGATTATGTGAATCTAAACCTCCTCAAACAGCCATGTAGTACTGCCTCTGTATATAGGGTGACAAGAGTCCAAAAGTAATATTATAGAAACATATTGAAGAATGTTAAGTAAGAAAAGAGAGAAGATGTGCAATTTCCTTATACATTTTATGTGTTATCTTTTAATTACACATAATAATATATGCTTAAATATCTTTTTAGGAGGAAACTTTTATTTTTGCTAACTCATGGTCAATAATTCTAATAAATTAGTTATCTACATCATGTTTTTTTTTTTTTTTCCCATCGGAGAACTGAATAGGCATGATGGTGCCTTTTAGGATCTGACCTGAAGTGTGTTCTTCAATTTTATGCCCTTCCATTCTGTCCTTTCTTAATTTAAGCCTGTTGTGCAGAACTCCTTAAAGCTAATTTAGTGGCAATACAGAAATAAGGACTACTGATTTAAGCAAAAATTGATAGAAATAGTTCACTAAATAAATTCAAAATGCCATCAAGAGACAATAGTAGTGATAATAGATATGAAGTGTGCATATTGACTAGTATAAAACCACAATATAAACACTGCAATAATACAGCAGCATGGATTTTTTCTTAAAACAGTTTTTTTATTAATAGAATATGAATTGTCATTTTTCTAGGTCAAAAATAGTTGAACACTGGCAAATTCCTTGAGTCCAACCTTTCAATTATATCTGAACTGTATTTCTCTGAGTTTCTAGACACTTAAAGAAATACAGTTCAGAAGCTTTATATATACAGTTGATCCATGAACAACATGGGTTTGAATGGTATGGGTCCACTTATATGCAGATTTTTTTCAACAGTAAATACTAGAGTACTACATAATACATGGTTCCTTTCTTCTTTTCTCCTTTCCTTTCTCTTTCTTTCTTTCTTAACTGTATACCATCTACCTGTCAAGAGAAATGCAAGAAAACCTTCTTCCAGAAGGTGCCAACAAATTATCTGCAATAAATCACAGCATGTCACAGATGCAAAGTATATTCAGGGTGATATTCAAGGTGATAAAAAGAACAAACTAATATTGACTAAAAATGTTGCCCTGTTTGTAAAGAGATCATTAAAGACCAGGACAAATATAATCTTTCTATTACCCTGAGATTAATTCTTCACCAGCATAAGAAAACATGTTTGCCTTGATTTGTCCTTGTTTACTTTCTATTATGTCAAAAGGAATGTTTTGAAATGGGATGCATGTGTTACCAAAGACATCACTGCCAGAAAATATTTATCTTCCAGAAATTACTTAAGAATGATCAGCAACAATTAGACTGTACAACTTGTTCTTTAAACCAGCCAGACTAATTACTTAATGATACAATTGTCCAAAATTAATTGAGAGTCTCCAATTACCCAGAGAGAAAAAAAAAATACTTTCAATATCTTATGTGTCACAAAAAAAGAATTTTAAACCTTTGTAGGCAATTCATGTGCTGTTCCAGGTCTCAGTTTTCTCACAGTGAATAAGGAGAGTGACTAATCAGGACCTTAAGACACTTTTATAAATCTGTGATGATGACTTTATAACTGTCGTTTGGACTTTAATGAAGTGTAAAATATTTTGACACCAACAGTCTCTTAAACCTCAAATGGCTTTATTTTTACTTTTAGGAAAAATTTTAGATCATTCTAGTCATAACTACCTAAATTGTATGTTTGGTACTGAAAGAAGAAACAGCATGGAAAATATCTTGCAATCTTTCACAGAGTAAAATACATTTTATTTAATTTTATTTTACAGGTAGCACTGTAGTTGCAGTATATATATATGCACACACATACACACATACATATAAATATATATGGGTATATAAAAAATTGCAATATATTTGCCCTGATAAAGAGCAAATGTATAGATAAAGATACATAGATAAACTCATTCAAGACAATTAAAATAAAATTATTAAAAAATAAGATGAGAAAAATAGCTAAATTTCATTTTCTTATAATTATGTTTTGGTGTTTAAATAAACTCTATATTCTTTACAAGAAAATTGATATGAGAGAGTACAAACAAAATCAATGAAGGAAAATATCAATTCCACATATTCCACAGAATCAAACCATAGAAAATCTGACCATAGTATCGGTGTGATAGGATTGTCTCAATTGGTTTTGGGAAACATATTGAGAGAAAAACATAATTAGGCAGCTTTGTATAGAAATCTTACCTCTCCAAATAATATTTAAGATAAAATGTTTAATGTTTCTACAAATTGTATCATTCTAATTGCATGTAACCAGATGACAAAGGAGTTTAGAGTTTGGAGAAACTGAAGATCAATGACTGTGTATAGCTCAGGATGAGTACAGAAATAGGAAATGGAAATGGGTTATGAGTTAAACTTTAAAAAATGAATAAAACTTGGAGACTTGCCATGTATGGAGGATTACCTTTTAAGTAAATTGAACAGAGTGAGTAAAGCCAAAGAAATGAGTATATTTGTAAGATATGAGGAAGTTAATCTGAATAGAATGTGTATTATCAGAGAGAAACTGAACTTAAGAATACATTGACAAAAGATCAGATAATAGAAGGCTTTGAAAGTCAGCTGGTGGAGACAGATGATCTTTATCTTGATAATAATGAGAAATCATACAATTTTTGAATAGAAGAATGACACAATTAAAATAGTATTGGAAAAGTTAGTTTTTAGCAAGGTGCTGAAAAAAATTGGAGTGGGTGTAGAAGTAGTCAAATTACATAGAATACTTTGAATGCAAAATTGAACTTTATAAATTTTGTTTTAGAAAATAAAGACATGTATCCAAGAACAGGTAAACATGGTACAAGACTGGATTTTAAAATTAGGCCTGTTGCCTAAGATAATTTATCTTTCAGTTTATATTCAAATAAAACTAGCACTCAAACAAAGTAAAAACTCATTAAAAAAGTATAGTTTAGATGCTAAAATAAAATGCTAAATAATTATTATGTAACATGATCAGTTACATTAATTAGCATTTGTCTGTTTTAGCAGAAATCTGTTAAGTAAAAGGTAACTCAAAAAGGTTGAGCATTGACTGACAGGTAGCTTTGCCTGTTAAACTTTAAAAAGCTTATTTTTTAATGCAATAAAATCTAGAAATTCTCAGATTATGAGAAATATCATTTATTTAAATTATAAGGAACAGAAGCATCTTGAAGTAAATAAGACACATTTTACATAATTTCAAAAATAATATCTAGAAATTCTCAGATTATGAGAAATATCATTTATTTAAATTGTAAGGAACAGAAGCATCTTGAAGTAAATAAGACACATTTTACATAATTTCAAAAATAATGTAGAAGTTATAGGCACAATGCTGTTTTAATGCTCAAAGTGTACTGATTTCCTCTTATAAAGTAGATATGTATCTTTAAGATTAAAAAAAGACATCATGGAATATGATTTGCTAAAGTAGAGGCTATTAAAAATGTGGTTCATTTTTTGTGTCTAAATTACACATAATAGATATTAGAGATACTTTAGAAACATTTTATAATTTAATGGAATGCCCCCAAATTAGTATAATAGTCACCATTAAAAAAATAAGATTAAAAGGATTCTTGGCTTATGGATTTTGGCTCAAAAGGAAAACAAAATTAAACAGCAAACAACAAAAAAAGAATGTTCTAGTGGTAAAGAAACTGCTTGCCATTGAAGGAGACATAAGAGATGTGGATCCGACCCCAGAGTTGGGAAGATACCCTGGAGAAGGGCACAACAACCCATTCCAGTATTCTTGCCTGGAGAATCCCATGGACATAGGAGGCTGGTGGGCTACAGTATATAGGGTTGCAAAAAGTCAGACACGACTGAGATGACTTAGCACAGCACAATAAGATCAGTAATACTACTTTTTAAATTTTAGATAATTTGATGAGCATTTTTATAATAATTTAGTTTTTAATTATATTTAATTATTTTAATTTTTTTAAATTTTACTTTATTTTACTTTACAATACTGTATGTCTAGGTTCGATGCGGGATATATCTAATTATTTTTAATGTGCCAAAACGTGATTTCAAAATTGAGGAAATAACTTTAAATTAATAAAATCTTAAATGTGTATTTTCTTCTAGTACTTAATTACAGCTACCACCTCAGAGATACAAAAGGAAAAAATGAGTCTGTCTCATTTTACGATAAGAATGCTGCTGCTGCCGCTAAGTCGCTTCAGTCGTGTCCGACTCTGTGCGACCCCATAGACGGCAGCCCACCAGGCTCCCCAGTTCCTGGGATTCTCCAGGCAAGAACACCGGAGTGGGTTGCTATTTCCTTCTCCAATGCATGAAAGTGAAAAGTGAAAGTGAAGTCACTCAGTCGTATCTGACTCTTGGCGACCCCATGGACTGCAGCCTACCAGGCTCCTCCGTCCATGGGATTTTCCAGGCAAGAGTACTGGAGTGGGATGCCATTGCCTTCTCTGGACAATAAGAATAGCTGCTGATAAACTTAGCAACCATGTATGTATATAGATTCAGACATTAAATTGTCCAAGATGATACAAATATCAATATTTTGGTCTTTATTATAAATATTTTTTTCTGTATCAAAGTGAGTTCCTAAAACCATATTAGAAGTCACTTAGACCTTATTCTTCTGAAGTACTATTTTTGAAATGTTTTCTTGGTATTTCTTAACAGTTTATTATTTTATTATTACAGAGGGATGATTTCAAAATATTGATAATATGCAGTCAGTTACATATATTGATAAAAAGCAAACAGAGAAAGGTGGAAAGAAACTGACCTCATTTACTGTGGCATAGTAGCTTTCATGCTTGAATGTGGGTGAGTTGTCATTTCTGTCTCTCACCACAATTCGAACTTCATGGTAGATAACAGTGCCCACTTTTTTGTTGATGCACTGAACTTGCACCACGATAGAGTGTATATTCATTGGAGGCTGCAACACAGAAATTGCATCTTTTTAAAAAAACAGTTGAAACTGAAGTCTCTCATTATTGTCAAAGTACTTATTTAATAAAATCTTCTATACTTATTTACTTTTAAATTATAGTAATCTATAAAAATTGTTGCATTTTATACTATTTTATGGATGAGAAGACAATCATGATTACTTCATTGTTCAATTAAAAAAAATAGGATCTCAGGTAGCATTCTCTTCACAATTAGAGGACTAGCAATGAACACAATCACAAAAGTAATGGCTGAGATTTATTTGCTGGGATGCCACAAATTTTGACCTTTAAAAAAGTCAAAGAAGCAATGACATAAGCTTCTAATTTGTAAAAGTAATATATAAATGATAACATACATAGGGTAGAGAGATTATAAAATTTGCATTTAGTTATATTTTTCTAAAATATTAAATGTTCATATCTGATATAAACCAAAATTAGATAACCAAAAGAAGAAAATCCATTCACAACCCAAATTTATTAAATCTATACAGTTAAAGTTTATTTTTAATCTTTTCTTCTCTCCAAAAATAATGTCTTATACACACACACACAGACACACACACACATATGAGATTATCATCTCATGTTCATGCTTGCAAATATAGATTTACTGTAGCAGTTTGATGTATACTACTATGAACCTATAGTATGTATTCCATTATAAATCTATAGCTCACTTGGTCTAAGTAAATGTATGGCAAAACCAATACGGTATTGTAAAGTAAAATAAAGTAAGAATAAAATTTAAAAAAAAATAATAATAAAATAAAATAAAAACTAATAATGATACATTTACTGTTGTCAGTTTTTGTCATTTTAAGCAATATTTCAATAAACATTTTATACATAAATAGGTGCTAATTTGTCTAATTATTTTATGATACAGTTCTACAAAGAGAATTTTCATCAAGGAGGCACTTATTACTCAGGTGCTGACAAAGGGCTTGCAGGAGTATGATACACACCTGCATCTCTGACTCTAGATATACAAAGTAATGACACAAAATATTTCTTTGTAATTTTTAAAATCTTTTTTGAGTTTATAAAATTATGCTTGCATATAATTTTATTAGTGTGATCTATTCGGACCACCTTGTTTAGAATGCCATGCCTCCAATCTGCTCTTTCCTCTCAACTTCCCCTCCATTTATTTACTGTTTTTACTGCTTTTTTCATGCACCACATGGCATATTATACATTTTATATATTTGTTGTAGTTTGTCTCTCTTTACTGTATTGGAAGTTTCATAAAGCTGGGGATGCTATTTTGGTCATGACTTAATCTCTCTACACAGTAACTAGCATTGTGCCTAGAACACATGGCTGAGTACTATCGGAATTGTACCACTTTGCTTGTAGTCCTAGTCCCATAACCTATGAATTATATAATCTAGATGCAAAGTCTCTCTGTGCTCAGTCTGTTCATCTCTAAAAATGTAGATAACAATAAATGCTGATATGATAGAATATCATAATAATTATCAATCAGTATTATATGAACTTATCCTGTGCTAGGAACATAGTTACACATAAAATGCAAACTAGCTTTTACTTAAACTAAATTTCCAAAAATGTAAAAAAAAATCTATAAAATACAAACAGTCATCTTGGATTATAAAACAAAATATTAAATATTTGGATTAAAACCAATTTAAAGATACAGCAGGCTTCCTAGGTGGCACTAGTGGTAAAGAACCATCTGCCAATGCAGGAGACTTAGAGATGCGAGTTCGACCCTGGGTTGTGAAGATCCCCTGGAAAATGGCATGGCAACCCATTCCAATATTTTTGCCAAGAGAACAATGGAGAGAGGAGCCTGGTGCGCTACAGTCCATAGGATCGCAAAGAGCTGGACTGACTGAATTAACTTAGCATGCATTCACAGAAAGATATAGCAATAATTACCAGAAGCTAGAATTGGTTCATTAAAAATGTCACATTTCTAATGAGAAGAACATTGTAGAAACTATACCTAACCTGAAAAAAACATTGTTTAATATCAAGATATTTTTATGGCCAATAAAGAGAAAGGCAGTCAAATTGTATTGTATCTCGTTGAATAATTGCATCTAGAAAGAGTAACTAGAAGCATTATTATCATATAGAGGAAGGTCTCTAATGAAGTGCCACACAGCTTTGAGTTCTAATCTAATGTCTTCTCTAATTCACTTTTTAAAAAAATTTTGGCTGTACCACACATCATATGGGATATGAATTTCCCAACCAGAGATGGAATACATCCCCCTTGCACTGGAAGTGCAGAGCCTAACCTCTGACCACCAGGGAAGTCCCTCTAATTCACTTTAAATCACTAACATATATAAAGGTATTAAAGTCATGTGTTTAAAAATCTGTGAATACCATGAATACCACAAGCCCAGAAGGATACATAACACATTTAATGATACAAAACAAGGTTCAAAATCATTTTAATGAGTCAATAATAAGTTTCAAAACCCTAAATTTTTATAATAATTAATTAAAATCACCTTATTTGTATTAGAAAAAACTTAATTGCCCAAATATAATAATAAATGGCTACAAACATTAATATGAAAATATAATTATAAAATTTGGATGAGTAAAAGTAGAGTTTACATGCCAACACTAAATAATACAATGCTGAATAATAATACAAATTACTTCATATGCATTAATAATTGA
>SJYT01044643.1:0-18018 GCA_006410635.1 Cephalophus harveyi | reverse complement strand
CTAACAACTTTAGTTCCCTATGCAACTGTTAGTAGCATAGATAGAACTTGGCTTGCAATAAATCCCAACCATAATAGATCATGATGAAGGCAAAATTCCCTGTGGCTAATATATAACACTCATTGTGATCTCACATTGGAATAGATTCTATTCTGCTATATAAAATGGTCATAAAAATACCAAGTACAGTTCCACCAAGCCTATTAGGAGAGTCAAGGGGCTCCAACAAACTTAGGAATGTTAGGAAAATTCTGGTTTATTTTTAATAACTGGTGGCAAAAATAAGTCATGGCAATTCTATCTTCTCTCATTCTCTTAATTTGCTTCATTCATGAAACAAATCAGAAAAATAATGTTGTATATAAATTGTTTGAGGGTAATTATTTAGAGTGATTACCATTGTATTTCTGTAGACATGCAAACTATTTTCCAAATTTAAAGACAATTGTTTAGTATGGTGGGAAAGTGAAAGGTATTCAGTCATGTCCAGCTCTTTGTGAACCCATGGATTACATAGTTCATGGAATTCTCCAAGTCAGAATACTGGAGTGGATAGTCATTCCCTTCTCCAGGGGATCTTCCCGACCCAGGGATCAAACCCAGGTCCACTTTAAATGTATACCTGCATATCCATAGTTAGTATACATGTGTGAATACATTTTGACATACACAAAGTTCAGGAATGATATGTACCAACAGTTGATGAAAATGATCTTTGCAAAGTAAGGTTGAGAGTAAAATGTAAAGGAAGAACTTTTCCAATAAATATGTAAGATTTTTTTTAATTTGAAAAAAATTGTTGTACAGACAATCAATTAGTTGCAAAATGCAAAGTGAAGTATTTATAAATAATGTATTGATGTGAACAGTGTTGATTATAGCATACATATTCAGTACTTTGGCCACCTCATGCAAAGAGTTGACTCATTGGAAAAGACTCTAATGCTGGGAGGGATTGTGGGCAGGAGGAGAAGGGGACGACAGAGGATGAGATGGCTGGATGGCATCACTGACTTGATGGACGTGAGTCTGAGTGAACTCCGGGAGTTGGTGACGGACCAACTCCATCACCACCAGGGAGGCCTGGTGTGCTGCCATTCATGGGGTCTCAAAGAGTCAGACACGATTGAGCAACTGAACTGAACTGATCTGATTCACTCTAAGGAAAAATGAGATTTTTATAGAAACAACAATATTTGGATTATTTAATAATTTAAATGGAAAATAAGTATTTAACCAACTTGAATAAGAATAGATTTTATTTTTCATAAAGCAAAGGCAAAAGCTACTCACTCCTCATCATAATGAAAGGATTTTACCATGATTTTTCTTCCTACATACATACTACTTTTACAAATTTAAAAAAAATCATTACTTCAAAAATTAAACTGGAAGATAGTGAAAAGAAAAAAGATGTAATGTGCTGTAGAAATGTTTTTTTAAGTGATGAAGCAAAACATAACATAAATGGCTGGCCAGAGTTAAAAGTGTACTTTACAAATTAAACTTTCATAATTAATGGCATGTTTAAAGAAGTTGCCTAAAATAAAAAGTACCTATCTGAAAATGTTATTAGGCATATGTAATATATAGAAACTTGTAGGTTTTTCACAATCAACTATTAAGGACATTACATTTATTTAATTGTACTTATTTATGCAAAGTTCAACATGTGTTAAGATTAACATGACATAGTCCTTGTACATTAAGCAAATTCTATAAAACTGATATGAGATAAATGTAGATAACTATAATGTGAGTTAAAAAAGATTTATGAAGGAGCTCCACGACAGTCCAGTGGTTAAGACTCAGTGCTTTTACTGCTGTGGTCCAAGTTCAATCCCTGGTCAGGGAACTAAAATTCTGAGAGCCACATGGTGTGGCCAAAAAAAAAAAAGAAAGAAAGAGAGAGATTTTCAAAGGATCTGGAGTTTACAATAAGAAATTATATATTGGTGTTACTATTAGGAAATACTTTTATGTAGAGAGTAGCATTTTGAGACATGTCTTGGTAGTAGATAACATTCAACTCATGGTAATAGATAAAGGTCATTTAAAAGCATAGGCTCAAAAAGAGTATCAGGGAAGGCATGATAAAAAATTAGATTACGTTGAAAGTGAAAAAGTGAAAGTTTTTCAGTCATGTCCGATTATTTGTGACCCCATAGACTAAACAGTCCATGGAATTCTCCAGGCCAGAATACTGGAGAGGGTAGCCTTTCCCTTCTCCAGGGGATTTTCCCAACCCCGGAGTCCAACCCAGGTCTCCCTCATTGCAGACAGATTCTTTACCAGCTGAGCCACAAGCGAAGACCAAGAATATTGGAGTGGGTAACCTATTCCTTCTGTAGTGGATCTTTCTGACTCAGGAAGATTATGCTGAGAGAACAGTTGTTAGTCTAGTTTTCCTGGATTTGAGAATATATGTTTCTAAATAAAAGGAATAGCTTGATAGAATTTAGGAAATCTCAAGGGCCAAATAAACCAGTTTGCAATGAAAATTCATCTACTGAAAAGGCCAGAACTCTGCTTTGAGACACTAAAACTGGAAAAATTTGAATTGTGAAATATAGTAAGGAGAACTACTAGGATATGGTTCCAAAGTCAAATGAGAATTAAGAGGGCTTGTATTGGAGTTATGCTGTTGGCAAATGCAGAACATACTATGGAAATAAAAGTACAAAATTTAGTAGTTAAATGCATATTGGCTGGGAATAGAAGTCAAAGCTCTTTGTGTACCTACCAACTTTGAGTCTAAAAGAAGAGATGTTAAGATATTTGGATTGTTTCATGCTCTTAGATTTTAAGAATTAATATAGTTACAATGGCCATAATACCCAAAGCAATCTATAGATTTAATGTGATCTCTATGAAATTACCCAAGACATTTTTCACAAAATAAATAACCCTAAAATTAATATGAAACCACTGAAAGACCCAAGGCAATTCATAGAAAAAGGAACAAAGCAGGAGTCATAACCCTCACAGACTTCAGACAATACTAAAAAGTTATAGTAATCAAAAAAGCATGGTATTGACATAAAAACAGACATATGGATCAATGCAACAGAATAGAGAGAGCAGAAACCAACCCACACACCTATGGATAATTATCTTTGGAAAAGAAGGGAAGAATATACAATGGGGAAAGGCAGTCTCTTCAGCAAGTAATGTTAGGAAAGTTGAACAGGCACATATAAATCAACGAAATTGGAATATATGCTTACACCATACACAAAGTCAAAATGGCTTAGACTTAAATATTCTTAAGACATGACACTATAAAGCTCCTAGAATAGAATACGGGCAAAACATTCTCTGACATAAATCTTACCAATTTTTCTTTTTTTAGGTCAGTCTCCCAAGGCAATAGAAATAAAAGCAGAAACAAATAAATGGGACCTAGTTAAACTTGCAAGCTTCTTTACAGCAAGAAAAACCATAAATAAGAGGAAAAAGTCTAAAGACTGGGAGAAAATATTTGTGAATAACATGACTAATAAGAATTTAATTTCTAAAATATACAAACAGTTCATACAACTCAACAACAAAATACAAGCAGCTCATCCAGAAAATGGACAGATGACCTACACAGACATTTCTCCAAAAAGACATCCAGATAGCCAATAGATGGCATAAAAAGATGTTTATCATCACTAATTATTAGAGAAAGGCAAATCAAAACTACAGTGAGGTACCACCTCACATTGGTCAGAAAGGGCATCATTAAAAGGTCTACAAACAACAAACAAAGCGATTCCAAAGAGAAAGTAATTTACCAGTAAACAAGCCAAATATGAGGAGAAGGCAATGGCAACCCACTCCAGTGTTCTTGCCTGGAGAATCCCAGGGAAGGGGGAGCCTGGTGGGCTGCCGTCTATGGGGGTCGCACAGAGTCAGACACGACTGAAGCGACTTAGCAGCAGTAGCAGCAGCAAGCCAAATATGATAATCATGCTGCTGCTGCTGCTAGGTCGCTTCAGTGGTGTCCGACTCTGTGCGACTCCATAGACGGCAGCCCACTAGGCTCCTCCATCCCTGGGATTCTCCAGGCAAGAGTATTGGATTGGGTTGCCATTGCCTTCTCCAATTCATGAAAATGAAAAGTGAAAGTGAAGCCGGTCAGTCGTGTCCGACTCCCAGCGACCCCATAGACTGCAGCCCACCAGGCTCCTCCATCCATGAGATTCTCCAGGCAAGATAGGTGATTTTTAAAAAAGGAACATCCTGTATCCTGTGCATGGGGATGATCCAGAGAGAGGATATGGGGTGGGATGTGGGAGGGGGATTCAGGATTGGGAGCTCGTATACACCCGTGGTGGATTCATGTCAATGTATGGCAAAACCAATACGGTATTGTAAGTAAAATAAAGTAAAAATAAATAATAATAATAATAAATAAATAAAAATAAAAAAGGAACAAAATACAAAATGACATTGACTTAGACAAATATATTCTATAATTCTACAAACATGCTACATTATAAAATTTATATGAGTTGGATATGAGTGTTCCTAATTAAAGCCAGTAAAAGATGCCTTGTGGGAATGGGCAAGCTAAGTAGAGGGAGTCAATTGTGTGGTGATGGATAACAATTACACTTGTGGTGGTGACCACCCTGTGGTGTGTACAGATGCTGAACTCTAATGCTATACATCTGAAACCAGATGTAATACAAAAAAGAAGGGTGTCTGTAAGTAACACAGCTTGGGGAGATGATTGCAGCTTGCCAATTTGTGCCATTGTTCAAATTGTTTTCATAAAAGAAAGACTGACTATAAGACAAGACAAGGCAAGATAAATTCTAAGATAATAGCTCTCCTTATTCTGTTTTAGACAGTCTTAGCAACCCAGGCAAAACTCTGATTTGTGGGATGCAAAGAATGTTCTATGATTAAAGGACATAATGAGTGAGGGCAATGGTAGAAATGAGAACAGCATCAGAGATGACTTTTCCCCTCTAGGTTGAACACAACAGATCTATTCCTATTCTCCCCTTGTCACCTCCTTTGACATCTGCCCCAACTGCTCAGTCACTGAATTATGGGCCTCTCCCACTGTACAAGGGCAGCCCATTCTGGTGGGAGAGCTCTATTACTTCCCACCTCACCACAAAGTTCTTAAAAAGTTTGAATTTAGATGTGAAATAGATTAGGGAGTCATACACTCCACATCATATTTGAAGTGGATCATAAATCCCAAACATTGTAGGGAGATGATTCAGGTTCATTAGGTTGAGTATCTGACATTTGAATTTTATAGAATGAAAATTTGGGAGTAGGCAATGTGATGTACTTCTTGAGCTTTCACAAGGTCCTGTACAATTACTGCTTATGACACCCCCGTTTGCACATGTTCACACATGCTTTTCTCTGCACTCAAGACTAGAATGCAAATGAGTAAAAATAAAGTTGCATTAGAGAGCTACTTAAGTCTACTCAAGTTTTTCAACTTTTTCAGAAAGAAGACATTTAACTTTGGTTATGTAGGTGTTCTTCATATCTAAATACTTAAGTCATGCCTGAGAATGACTGGGCTGGGACATTGCCAGGAAACTTCTGCTCAGCTTCTTTTAATTTTTGTCAGCTTTGTAAGCACATTGCCATTCATCTCTCAACCAACACTTATTGCTTGTAAGAGCAGCCTCTTGTTAACAATTCAAGTAAACTTTCTGATCTCAAGCCAACACCTAGTTGTACTCTCAAACTTTGCCATGAATTAGGCTGTGCTTATCCTACTTTTCCAAGGTTACCACCCATTTATTCTGAGCACTATGTTCTCTCCTTATTCAGATATTTGATAAACTTCCAGGATTTCAGAAGAGACAAACAATGGTTCTCTCAGACACAGATGGTCCTTCTTCCTTTCTTATTCTTTTTTCAAGGAGTTTTTTAAAAAATGTTTTTGTTGATGAATACTGAAAATAAACTCAAATTATACAATGAAAATTTGATATATTAACAAACACATGCAGATATTTAAATTATAATAGAGTTGTAATAGAGGGGCAAAGATTAAAAAAAAATGTACTAACGTCTCTATCCAAAACTCTGCCTGTGCTGTTCAGGAAAAGCATTTGTTTGACAGGATCCAACAATACCCAGTAATCCACGTTGTCCTTTAAAGAGAGTTCTATGGTTGGGTCTGGTCCTCCAGCAGTCCCTTTGATCAGCATGCTATCCACCAGAATTGTACCTAAAAACCAAAGAAAGTTATTTGAAAATACATTCTACATGTATGCATTCTTCAACAAGGTTCATAAACTCACATAAACTCACTGGCTGACTTGCAAATCTGTTTCAAAGCAAAAGATATTCAATTTTTTAATCTGGCATGATATAGAAAATGCTGTTTCAAAAAGGCAAAAAAAAAAATCTTTGTAATGCTATTTGTAAATGATATTTTGAGAAGATGAGGTGCAAGGCAGAGATTCAAACTCTTGGTGAGTTTCACCATCTATTTCTTGTTTCCTTTTAAGAGCATCAGTGTGTTCCCCTCCCTGTCCATCACTTCTCATAGGAGTTATCACTGAATTTTATTCTGAATAAAAGAAAAATCCTATAATAACAGAGGCTGATACTTCAGTTCACTCAGTAAGACTTCTGATATGAAAAAAGATATCCTGAAAGTAAGAGAAAGGAAGAAAAAGGAAAAGATAAAGAAGTAGCAGAGATTCCCATGGTGAGAACTACTTCTTTTCTCTTTTATCTTATAGCAAATTCATGAAACATAAATCTTAATGTGAAAGACAAAACTAATGTGCAGATACACAAGAGAAGCTGTTCTTCTTTAAGGCATGTCTGGAGTACTCAACTAGAACAACATACTATTTTAATGTCACATTTCAATGCTTGCTTTCTTATTATTCTTCCAGTGGGCTGAATTTTAGACACTTGGTGAGTAAGAGAGTAGATTTCTAGTCTCTCCTACTCTTGTTAAAGAGTCCATATATTTTATAAGTTGAATACAAACAGCACTGATGCAGTTCAAAANTACTCAACTAGAACAACATACTATTTTAATGTCACATTTCAATGCTTGCTTTCTTATTATTCTTCCAGTGGGCTGAATTTTAGACATTTGGTGAATAAGAGAGTAGATTTTTAGTCTCTCCTACTCTTGTTAAAGAGTCCATATATTTTATAAGTTGAACGCAAACAGCACTGATGCAATTCAAAACCCCCCTTTTTCCCTCATACTTCAATGATTCCTTCGACAAACAATAATGCACTATAACTTGCAGCAATCATTTTCAGCTGATCCATTTCATTAAACTTAACGGCATAAAGAAGAGTTGTGACTATGCAAATAAAAATGTACCCTCCTAAGGACATTTGAATAAATGGGCTTTATCTAGAGAATTCACTGCTTTAGGATAGCATACAAGAATCCATAGATAATCTATAAATTTGAATCTAGCTTGAAGAATAATAATACAAAATGCATTTGCTGCATTGCCTTAAGGCACAAAATTGGCCTAAATATTATATCATTGCATAATTATAAACAAAAGGGAGAGTCTCTTGAAGATTTTTCTTAGAATGTTAATAATAATAATAATAATCTATAATGTTTATCATATTATTACCAATGAGCTTTATTTCACTACAGAATGCTGAAAGGTACCATTCTTCTTTTACAGTGATATGTCTAAGTAATATTTAAATACTTCAATACTTTGGCCACCTGATGAGAAGAGCTGACTCATTGGAAAAGACCCTGATGCTGGGAAAGACTGAAGGTGGGAGGAGAAAGGGATGACAGAGTATGAGATGGTTGGATGGCATCACCAATGCAACTGACATGAGTTTGAGTAGGCTGTAGGAGTTGGTGATGGACAGGGAAGCCTGGCATGCTGAAGTCCATGGGGTGGCAGAGTCAGACACCACTGAGTGACTGAACTGAACTGAATATTTAAATACACATACACACACTTTTCTAAATGGCATACTATTTACTTTTACTTTTGCACATATTAGTGCACATACATTTAAATATATGAGTGAAACTGATCCTTCTTTTTTTAAAACGGAACTGGCAAATATGTAATCTACAGATAGTCAAAAGCATAGATCAGACAATGGTGGAATTTTCTTGTTTACAAATATGTTCTGTGCCTGAATATATACTCTTTTACAAATGCTTCACATAGCTAACCTTTAAAATAAATAAAAAATAAAAACCGGGAGAACTGGAAAAAAGAAAGAAAAATTATTCAGTCTGTGTTTTCAATATGTAATTAACAAATTAAATAAGATTATATTTTCTGACTAGAAAAATAAATGTATAATAAGTACATCACTAACAATTAAAATTTATGCCTTGATTCAATAACGCATAATAGAACATTAGCAGTTCTTTCTCTCGTATACAAAGAGAGGGCATAATAAAGCATGGTTAAAATCATAAAAAAGGAATCAACTTAGTTTTACACTCATATCATAGAGGTGAAGAAAGCAGACCTTGGAACTGACAGAGATAAAATCCAATCTAGGACTCACCATTTACTAGCCATGTGAAGGTGGATAGATTACTTAACCCCACTCACCTTCACTTTCCCTCCTCTACAAAACCAAAATGGGTAAAATAGAAGAGGTAATTTTTTATTATGACACCACATGCACGTACTTGGAAAAAAAAAAAAAAATGTGTTCTTATATTGAAAGCGCTACAAAAGCTAAAACAACCCCAGTAAAAATACTAACATAGTTAAATAATTAATGATATTTTCTCCAAGCATCATAGTCAGTCTTTCAGCCTTAAATAATGGTGTTTATGCTTCTTCCTTCAAGAAGTAGTTATTGAGAGTCATTTGCTTCTAAATAGACTTCTTGGTGCCTTGGTGATAAGAGAATCTGCCTGCCAATGCAGGAGACGGGGGTTTGATCCCTGAGTCAGGAAGATCCCCTGGGGAAGGAATTAAAAACCCACTCCAGCATTCTTGCCTGGGAAATCCTGTGGACAGAAAACCCTGGTAAGGTGCAGTCCATGGGGTCGCAAAAGAGTCAGACACATTTTAGTGACTAAACAACAACAAAATGCTTCCAAATACAGACTTTTTTCAATGAAATTGAAAAATCTGATCGAGCACTTAAGCTTTCTTCATTAATCTATTGTTTTAAACTTGAAAAAAACAATTTCATAGCTTCTTCATCTGTACCCATAGCTTCTTCCATATTAGCATAGTATCAATCATAGCCACTAATGTAAACTCTAGTTGCATTAAATAAAGGTGCTGCAGATTTTCAGCTTTTGTATTAAGATCCTCTTACATAGCTATTTATTTTTAACTATGATAAAATTGTGCTCAGAATATGTCAAAACAGAAATATACTATAAAATAACTTATGAATCAATAAAACTGCCTCCTTATACCAGCCCCATTCCCCTACTTACAAGGTGTATAAGGTAATTTGCATCAAAGAAGAGCCTGGTAGGTTGGTCTGGGGACTAAGTGAGATAATGCATGGTGAAGTACTGATTGCAGTCCTTGGTACAGAAAAAAAAAACCCTGAAAAATGTGAATTATGGTTATTGCTCTTAATGTTATTAACTCCATCTTGCAAGAGAAAGCATTTGAAACTAAAGCAAAATGATTTATTTTATGTTCCAGAAGTTTTTATAAACCAAATCTACATTTCATGCTACAAAGCTAAGATAGGTGTGGCAAGCTGTCTGGAGAATTTACATGGGCTCAAAAGATTTGAATGCAAAATATCCACTCTGGGAAGTTAGAAGGAAGGCAGAGAATGCTCACTCTAGAAAAAATTATAAAGATAACTTCTTGTCTCTGGTGAATGATAGTCCATCCAGGGATTGATAGGTGAGCCATCCAGGCCTGCTCACTTGGGAGTGACTTGCTTTTTCCACTTAGTAACATTAGACAGTTTTGATTTTTATCAAAGAAGCTAAATTTAGATTTCATGGCAAGAAAAAGATCTTATTCAACAAATTCATACTCATAGTGATCTTTAGATTGAGTACCTTTTACTCATCCCCAGCGTATGTTTGGTTCTATTAGGGACTAAACACACACATATACACATATAGATTATATATTAGAGGAACTAAAGTCATAATTGATTATTTAATATTTTCATGAAAATTGTATTTGCTTCTTTAACTAGGCAGTTATAACACAAGTGGGTTAGTCTCTAAAAATGCTATGGAGGTGGCAGTGGCAAGAGGGATTTGTTGCCTTTCTAATTAACCAAATTCAAAGATGCTGAAAGAGTAAGTTCTACACAGAGAGAAAGTAATTGACTGTTTGGGTTCATTCCAAACATTAAAATAAGAAAATCACTCTGTGCACAGAATACAGTACTTGCCATAAAACAATTAATTATGCAAAGGTGTATAATAATATGAACTGCATAAAATCTCTCACAACAATCTTTCTCCAATTAAAGTCAACTGGAAAGAAGTTCGCAACATACAGTCAGGAGCATTGGATGCTTTTTCTTACATTCACCCCTTGTAAATGAAACCATAAACAAAGTTCCCAAATGTGCATTATTTAATTAAAATTTTTTTAAAAAGCTGAAATTGTAGCTAATACATAGTTTTTCAGTGAGATTAAACAGTAAGCATGGCCACTGTGTAGTTTCTTTTCTCTTAGAAATTGATATAAATATCTTGACATTTAGACAATTGCTAGTATTTCTATTCTGTTGTAAATAAAGTGGCAAGCAAATGCATACATGTTATGCACTTTTATGTAGAATGCATGCTTATTTATTTAACTAAAAATAGGAACATAGAATTTGAGAACTTGAAGAAAAGTTACCATCTTGTATATAAATGTATATTATATATTTATGATATATATGATGCATATGTACACACACACACTTATACAAGAAAAATGAAGCAATCATGTGGTATCTCCAAATTTCCCCAAGCACTAAAATAACCTGACCAAGGTGGTGTAGATAATAAATGCATTGTTGTTGTTGTTCAGTCACTAATTTGTGTGCAACTCTTTGAGACCCCATGGACTACAGCACACCAGGCTTCCCTGTCCTTCACTATCTCCCAAAGTTTGCTCAAACTCATGTCCACTGAGTCAGTGATACCATCCAACCATCTCGTCCTCTATCATCCCCTTCTCCTTCTACCCTCAATCTTTCCTTGCATCAGGCAGGGTCTTTTCCAATGTAGGCTTCCCTGTCCTTCACTATCTCCCAAAGTTTGCTCAAACTCATGTCCACTGAGTCAGTGATACCATCCAACCATCTCGTCCTCTATCATCCCCTTCTCCTTCTACCCTCAATCTTTCCTTGCATCAGGCAGGGTCTTTTCCAATGATTTGGCTTTTCACATCAAGTGATGGAAGTATTGAAGTATATCTAAGACCAAATTTCAGGTTGCTAATTCATAGTTTTGATCTCCTTTCCCTATATCTTGCTATCATCTTGGAAATACACAAATGTTTTAACTTATATATAAAAGTATAAAAGCTTTGTTAGCTTTGTTTTAAGTTCATAAGAAACACAGGCAAAAATCCAGTTGAGTTATAACCTCATTATTTGGAGTTTTGTGCCCTTTAATTTGTTGACAATATTTAAAGGGGAAAAGTGGAAACAACTTAAAGGAGGAGAATAGTATAAATTATACTATAAATAGAATAAAGTATAGGGAGAATTGTACAATATAATTATAAACTACCTGACCTTAGAACTAATTTTCCCCAAATTATATCTGTAAGTATAGATGAGCCTGGCAGGCTTCAGTCCCATGGAGTTGCAAAGAGTTGGACACAACTGAGCGACTAACACTTTCACTTTCCTAGATATAGGTATAGTCTCCGACTTATAACTAATAACTCATAAAAGAGAATAGATAGTTGACGTTAAGGATAACTCAATAAAACTTCAGGTCAGACTTGGAGTACCAGTTTAAGAAATGANCCATGGAGTTGCAAAGAGTTGGACACAACTGAGCGACTAACACTTTCACTTTCCTAGATATAGGTATAGTCTCCGACTTATAACTAATAACTCATAAAAGAGAATAGATAGTTGACGTTAAGGATAACTCAATAAAACTTCAGGTCAGACTTGGAGTACCAGTTTAAGAAATGAAAATACTAACCTAGCGTCCCTTGGCATAGGGACTACTATTGTATCTCTCCTTCCCACTGTGGCAGAGGAAGCATTCTGAACAAACAAGCTGGATTCTGAGCTTAGAGAAGCTAAAATGGCTCCATGGTAGACAGACTCTTAAGGTACCTCCATGATACTTGCCTCCTGGTGAAATGGATAAGGACCCTGTGATTCTTCCCTTCATGTCCTCTGCCTGCCTTTTGTCTGGGGAAAAACTTTAGCCAAAGAAAAGCTTAATCAGAGAAATAAGAGCACAGAGAAACAAAGGAAAACAGTCAAAGGAGACCAGGGATTAATAATGTAGTTATTAAGCATAGTCAGGGACCTCTGGCTCCTTCTCACAGGCTGTGGATAATATTTTGAGCCATATCCTGTGAGCTGTCTTCTAGATACTGAGACCCCCAGCAGGTGGAAGAAGTTAACTACATGATGACTAGACTGTAGCCATGTCATAAATGAAAGTGAAAGTGAAGTCGCTCAGTCGTGTCTGACTCTTCGCGACCCGTGGACTGTAGCCCACCAAGCTCCTCCGTCCATGGGACTCTCCAGGCAAGAATACTGGAGTGGGTTGCCATTTCCCTCTGCAGGGGATCTTCCCGACCCAGGGATCGAACCCAGGTCTCCCACATTGCAGGCAGACTCTTTAACCTCTGTGCCATCAGGGAAGCCATGACATAAGCTGCCACAATTTCAAGAACTGGCATCAAGAAATGGAAACAAAATGACCCTGAAACTATACCTACAACAACCAAGATGATGCTGGCCAGACCACTGAAGACCAGTTTTCAAGATGACTGTCAGAGCTGACTCTGCTCTTTCTGCTTGTAGCCCCTTCCTTCATCTATAGAAACCTTTGCCCACTTATTGTCAGTGGAGGGAGTCAGCCTTTGGACATGCATCCTCTCTCCCCTATAACACACCCCCCCATCCCCAGCATCTAAAATAAAGCAAACTTTTCTCCTTTCCATCAACCTGGCCTCTTTCTTTTTTTTTAGCTTCTCAGCAGTGAGCAGACAGATCCTACCCTCATTAACACTGGATTTATGTGATTCCCTTTTCCTGAGTGTAGGTGGGACCTGTGACTTGCTTCTAACTGAAAGAATTTGGTAAAAGTTATGGGAAGTCCTATTTACATGTATAATATGTGGCTATGTTACATGAGATTCTAGTGACTATCTTGTTGAGCCCTTCTCTCTTTCCCTTGCTGGCCTTGATAAAATAGCTACCCATGTTGGGAAGCCCACATGGTAAGGAGCTATGACAGACTTTAGGACCTATGGGTAGTCAGCTTACAGGCAGTCAGACAGAAGACTTCAGTCTTACAACCACAGGAAGGCAATTATGTCAAGCCTGAATTACCTTGGAAGCAAACACTTCCCTAGCTAATCAAGTCTTAGTTGAGACTACAGCCTTGGCAACAGCTTGATTATAGTCTTGTGAGGCCATGAGTAGAGGACTGAACTATGCTATGCCTGGACTCCAGGCCTAAAGAAACTGTGAAATGATAGATGTATGCTGCTGTAAAACTCTGTTTCAATACAGCTAACATAGCCTTAAAGGCAAAAGATCTAAGTTCAAAATCTTGGGCTCACTACTTACTACATCTATGACCTTAGGTAAGTCCCTCAGATTCTTGTAATCAGTAATATACATTGCTATGAAAAAAAAAAAAAGTAATGAATGTAAGTAAAGGCACATAGTTACTCAACAAATAATACTTTTCATCTCACTCTCACTGGGGTGGGCGTTTGTATAGACTGAATTATATAAAGTTATTATTCATCTTCAGTTCAGTTCAATATCTCAGTCATGTCTGACTCTTTGTGACCCCGTGAATCGCAGGACGCCAGGCCTCCCTGTCCATTATCAACTCCTGGAGTTCACTCAAACTCATTAAGTTGGTGATGCCATCCAGCCAGCTCATTCTCTGTTGTCCCCTTCTCCTGTTGCCCCCAATTCCTCCCAGCATGAAGATCTTTTCCAATGAGTCAACTCTTCGTGTGAGGTGGCCAAAGTATTGGAATTTCAGTCTCAACATCAGTCCTTCCAATGAACACCCAGGACTGGTCTCCTTTGGGATAGACTGGTTGGATCTCCTTCCTGTCCAAGGGACTCTCAGGAGTCTTCTCCAACACCACAGTTCAAAAGCATCAATTCCTTGGCCCTCAGCCTTCTTCACAGTCCAACTCTCACATCTATACATGACCACTGGAAAAACCATAGCCTTGACTAGATGGACTTCTGTTGGCAAAGTAATGTCTCTGCTTTTGAATATGTAATACATGCTTCACAGAAAAATTCTCAAAAGAGTAGCTCATAATCCTTTTGCCACACCTCACCTTACATATTTTTGAAAAATATTATTCAATAGTAAATTTGTCCTATTGCTAATTTCTACATTCCAATCAGAAAAAGCTATCTGTGCATATAAATATGCAAGTGAGTATGTGCACAATCATTTTCCTCAAACCTCAGAGACATATTGATTTTCCTCTATATTTGGCTCTCTTTGTTTTTCACACTCACACATATACATGGATGCCCTCTGATATGCATGAGCAAGAATTTACCTTCCATCTGAAAGCTAAGGATAAAATTATTTGGTGAAAGAAAGAGATGATAAAATTTAGTAACTCTTTCTGGTGCACATGGAGCCCACAGTGGGAGGATATTTCTAACAGAGACTCTTGGATAGATATAAAGTGTTTCTTGCTATACTAATTCTTAGAGTAGGTCTACTCTACTCATTAATGCTTGTTTCTAGGACTTTATCTTTGTATAACCTTTTTTTTTTTGATGGTCTCATCCAGTCCCATCTAAACTCTTGACTTATGACTCCCAAATTTAAATCTCCAGTCCCAGAAAGACACAAGACTTGCTCTTTTATCAACTTCTGCTCTGTACTCTAATATCACTTTTTCAATGAAGGTGTCTTCAACCACTCTATTTAATGATCTAACATACCATATACAGTCACATAATTTATAGTTTTCCACTCACTCCAGCACATATTCCCCCCCCCCCCAGATCAATTCCTGTGTAACCCATTAGGAACTGTACTTCTCATAAGTAATGCATTTATATTAAGCTTATAGACGTTTTGAAATTTGTGGAAGGACACAAGGCAAAGGTATTAAGTTTGAAAAGTGCTTGGTGTTTATTGCAGAAATAGTTTGTAGTCTACTGACAAAAAGTCAAAGTAGGCATTTTAGGGTAACATGTTTTTTATTTTCAGGGAGATTGGGAGCCACAAGAAAGTTTTAAGCTGACATATTTTAGAAGGGTAACTTTAGCCATTGTGTTGAATATGGACTGAGGCAGAGGAAGGTCTGAAAGAGGAAGATTATTTGTAATTTTAGTGGGAGTATTCTGTCCAAGAGATAATGGTGACATAGGGAGATCCATCCAGTCCATTCTAAAGGAGGTCAGCCCTGGGATTTCTTTGGAAGGAATGATGCTAAAGCTGAAACTCCAGTACTTTGGCCACCTCATGCGAAGAGTTGACACATTGGAAAAGACTCTGATGCTGGGAGGGATTGGGGTCAGAAAGAGAAGGGGACGACAGAGGATGAGATGGCTGGATGGCATCACAGACTCGATGGACGTGAGTCTGAGTGAACTCTGGGAGTTGGTGATGGACAGGGGGGTCTGGCGTGCTGTGATTCATGGGGTCGCAAAGAGTCAGACACGACTGAGTGACTGAACTGAACTGAGAACAAGTTGATAACAGTAAAGGTAGTAAAGTAGTAAAGTACAAAGGTCCAATGTGGGTATATTCTATATATAATAATATTCCCTCATAAACTGGATATTGAACATGAGAGACAATGAGCCAACGACTAACAAAAATTTGTCCTGGAAAAATTGTGAAAATGGAGTTTCCTTTATCTTATGTGAGAAAGATACCATGAGGAAAGGCACAGAAGTGTGAAGGAAGGTCCAGAACTCATTTTGATCAGATCTGTTTAATTTGCTTATTAGACATATGAGTGAAAATGTGGAAGAGGCAGTTAAGATGTATGTTTTTGGTCCAGAAAAGAGGAAAAAGAGATCTGGACTAAAGATATATATGAGAGTCATGAGTCAAGAGTTTAAATGGGACTGGGTGAGACAAAAAAAAAAAGAAAAGTTAAACGAAGATTAATATTTCTCCCCCATGTCTTCATAGTTGTACAGGAGCAGCTGTTTTACATAGTCTAGTCCAATATTCATGGGCTCATGTGGGCATCTACCATAGAGTACCATAGAGCAATTAGAGACATCTATCCTAGACCTTCCATCCTAAAGGAAATCAATTCTGAATATTCATTGGAAGGACTGAGGCTGAAGCTGAAACTCCAATACTTTGGCTACCTGATGCGAAGAACTGACTCATTTGAAAAGACCCTGATGCTGGGAAAGATTGAAGGCTGGAGGAGAAGGGGATGACAGAGGATGAGACGTTTGGATGGCATCACTGACTCGATAGACATGAGTTTGAGTAAGCTCTGGGAGTTGGTGATGGACAGGGAAGCCTGGTGTGTTGCAGTCCATGGGGTTGCAAAGAGTCAGACATGATTGAGTGACTGAACTGAACTGAACTGTCCTAGACTTGTGAATTTTAGTCCTAGAAAGAAAGGTCTGTTCCTTTTAATGTGGTTGCAGCATAAATATAAACCTAAGGTTTCCTCTTTTCAAAAAAACAAAGAAACAAACTTGTATTTTAAGGAAAGGAAACAAAAACTGATACGCACAAGAGGGTGTGATGGTAAATATTTCATAGTGCTAAGGAGTGCTGATGAGAAAGAAGGGCCTAAGAGTGTTTGAGACTATAGTCTGTATTATTCCTTCTCAGTGCTAGGTTGTTTCAATATTACTTCTGTATATTTTCACCAGACTTATTGCAACTTAGGCATGTGTGTGCTTATATTGGGCTTCCCTGCTAGCTCAGTTGGTAAAGAATCCCTTTGCAATGCAGGAGGCCCCAGTTCGATTCCTGGGTCGGGAAGATGCCCTGGAGAAGGGATAGGCTACCATGATCCCTGGATTGGGAAGATCCCCTGGAGAAGGGAAAGGCTACCCACTTCAATATCCTGGCCTGAAGAATTCCATGGACTGTATAGTCCATGGGGTCCCAAAGAGTTGGACATGACTGAGTGACTTTAAATGTAAATGTAATGTGCTTATATACTCCTGAGGAAATATTTTAAGATTTATGAAATAATTCTTAAAATACTTTCGTTGTATACTAAGCCAGAGGGTGTCTCTATGATTATTTAAGTAATTTTATTTGAAAATTCATTTAGATAATGCTATATGTAAGGGGTGGTCACAAAAGGTTGGACACGACTGAGTGTGCACACACAAACACACAAACACACAGATACACACATAAGCCCATTACTAGTTAGGTGAGGAAAATATCAGTAAAATGGATGAAAAAAGTACATACTGAGTCACCCTGGCATTTGTTAGCTTTATTAACAGAAGGAAGACACAGGAATCAAGAATAGCAAGTAAAAGATGCTACTAAACACTATTCACATTATACATAATATATGTTTCTTACCCTTAGGCTAAACATTGTTTGCTCGAACAATAATTCCAATAGAGCAAAAAACTAGAAGTCCATTAACAGATGTTAGGAAATAATTCTACATGGTAAGTGGGTCTCTCTCATTTGCTTTGCAGATATTCAGTGATAATCAGTCCTCTACTGCTCTTAAATTTCACACATTTTCCTCATCTCCTATCTCTGCTTAACATCTGAGGTATGGATGAACATCATTGCTATCATTATAGTTTAAAAGTCCATCACTAGAACTCTGGACCCGGTGGCTTCCATTCCATTTTAAAACCCCTTCTCTTTTAGCTTCAAGCTAAATAACTCATCCAGTAATGAAAAACTAATAATAACAGTACAAAATTCCATCT
>SJYT01044638.1:50816-71045 GCA_006410635.1 Cephalophus harveyi | reverse complement strand
AGGTTATAAAAATTAAAATTAAAGGAGAAATAGAGGACTTAAACATTTCTAAAAGTTAAAAAAAAGAAGTAAAAGAAAAGAAGAAAAAGCAATCAAACAACAACATCAATAATAAAAAAAGAAAGAATGGTCCTAAAAATAGTACAGATATTTCTGTCACTTTCTCTGGTGTTGTGGGCAGTGTGGGGTCACTTTCACGGCAGTTCCCTCTGTTTAGCTTCTTCTGTTTGCTGGTCTCTTCAGTGTCTGATTTCTGCCCTGACACAAGGAGGGCGATGGTGGACTTTTTTTTTTTTTTCCTAGGCTCACTTGTTCAGTTGCGCTCTGGGCAGGGAGTGATGCTGCAACCAAATAACATTGGCATGTGCTCGCAGTGTCTCAGCCACGCTGGGCATGCCCCTACACATGGTGCACACCCCTCAGGCTCTATGTTGCTCCACCGGGTACCGTCTGAGGCTGGCCCTAGGCTGCATGCACCTCCTCAGTCTAAGCCGCTCAGGCTCAGCTCTCAGGTAGCCCTCAGAGGCGCAGATTCGGTTAGGCCTGTGTTTTGTGCCCTTCCCAGGACCGAGTAGCTCAGGTGTTTGGCGAGCGCAGTCGCTGTGACTTATCACCTTTCCCATGCCTGCTGCTCAGTTTTCTGGGTGTACCACTGGCACCCCTTGTGAGGCGGATGGTGACTGTCCAGGACCCCAAGAAGTCTTGGCAAAGAAGCCTGCTTGCAGTTTGGTAGGAAAAGTCTCTCCAGGGCTGCGATTGGGCTCTTCCGGCCCTTACGGCTCTGGCTGCCTGTCACCGGAGGGGGATGGTCTGCAGCCGGCTATTTCTGTTCCATTCTTTGTTCTGCGTGCAGTCCTGGTGGTGTCTTATATTAGAGCTTTTCGTGTGGTAGCTATCCCACAGTCTGGTATGCTAGCCTAAGTTAGTTCACTCTGGTTACACTCATGGCATTCCGGCCTGATTCTTAAAAAGCACTGCAGCACGTGCCTTCCTGCCCAGCCCCCACTTGCTAGTGGCAGATTCAGGCATCTGTGCTGCTTCTCCACTGGGGGAGTTACCGTTGGGCTCATAGTCTGTTGGGTTTAATTATTTATTTCTTTTTCTTCCCTGTTATGTTGCCCTCTGTGCTTCCAAGGCTCACCACAGACTCGGCAGTAAGAGTGTTTCCTGGTGTTTGGAAACTTCTCTCTTTTTAAGACTCCCTTCCTGGGACAGAGCTCCCTCTCTACCTGCTTTTTCTCTTTTTTCATCTTTTATATTTTTCCTACCTGGTTTTGAGGACAATGATCTGCTTTTCTGGGTGCCAGATGTCCTCTGCCATCATTCAGAAGTTGTTTTGTAGAATTTACTCAGCATTGAAATGTTCTTTTGATGAATTTGTGGGGGAGAAAGTGGTCTCCCCGTCCTACTCCTCCACCATCTTAGGACCACCCCTTAAGTCTCCCTTTTTTAAGATTACTTGATCTCAAGACTTAGCAAAGACCTTTGAAAGTACACCCTTAGATGAAAGGAGACAAACCTGGATTATCAGTTGAATAGTGAAGTCAGTTCTCAAATACTCCTGTTCATGGAAAAAAAAAATATGATGCAGATTCAAAAAAAACAGAAGATAGTTAGAAAGGTTCTCTAGATAAGTGTGAATTACTTAGGGTAAGACAATTTTACGAAACTTAGGGTAAACTTCAGTCAATTGGATGTGGGATCCTATAACTGAGACCAAAGATGATGGGGTCCCTGGAAGTCAGGGAAGAATTAGAAATGTATGTATTTGTGCAATTTTGTATTAGAAGGATTAAGACACCATGATTTGAGTTTTCACTGGTGGCCTGGGACCAAATGGAATAGAATAGCCTGCTACCTAGCTTTGGGACCATGTTTTCATTATGTATTTCTTCATGTCCCTAGCATTCATCCTTATGACACACTCAGTCTTAACACATTCTTGTTTGATTGAGACTCATTTACAGATGAACTAAGTTCAAGATAAATAAAGTCATTTTCAGATACAAGACATTATGCACCACTCTAGAAATTGGAGAAGAGAATTACAGGGAGAAGAAATAATAGTACTGCACTATGGAAATTGTATGGCCAAGAAGAAACTTTAGGTTTTCCTTTAATGTCTATAAAAGCTTGCCTTCGTTATTCTGAAGTCCATCATTTGTATTTATGAAATATCTAAGAACTCAATTATTTTTTACTTTTATTTCATAACAGAATTTGTCTCTCCAGTGTCCATTCATCAACTATGGTATCTTTGTCTCCATTATGTCTCACAGTTTTTTCTTGATTATTTTGATACTTTTTTGTTATTTATTGCATATTTTTCACATAGTTTTGGTGTCTCACTTTTTACTTTGGTAACTTCCCCCATTCCAATGTTTTCCTCTCCTATAACCATAGATTTTGATTTATAATGTTTCACAGAATCAAATTTGTTTAATGTGCTTATGTGATTGAATAATATTAGATTTATTCTATCTTTTTTTAAATTACCTCACAACCCATATTCTATCTTGATTGTAAATAAAAGTGAGAAGATGACACTGTGTAAATATATTTTAAAAACTGCTCTTATCTTGGGAACATTCTCAAAAAGTTCTTCATGACCCAGATAACTATGATGGTGTGATCACTCACCTAGAGCCAGATATGCTAGAATGTGAAGTCAAGTGGGCCTTAGGATGCATCACTATGAACAAAGCTAGTGGAGGTGATGGAATTCCAGTTGAACTACTTCAAATTCTAAAAGATGATGCTGTTAAAGTGCTGCACTCAATATGCCAGCAAATTTGGAAAACTCAGCAGTGGCCACAGGACTGGAAAAGGTCAGTTTCCATTCCAATCCCAAAGAAAGGCAATGGCAAATAATGCTCAAACTTCCACACAATTGCACTCATCTCACATGCTAGTAAAGTAGTGTTCAAAATTCTCTAAGCCAGGTTTCAGCAATACGTGAACTGTGAACTTCCAGATGTTCAAGCTGGTTTTAGAAAAGGCAGAGGAACCAGAGATCAAATTGCCAACATCCATGGATCATGGAAAAAGCAAGAGAGTTCCAGAAAAACATCTATTTCTGCTTCATTGACTATGCCAAAGCCTTTGAATGTGTGGATCACAATAAACTTTGGAAAATAAACTTTGGAAAGTAATGCTCAAAATTCTCAAAGCCAGGTTCAGCAGTGTGTGAACCGTGAACTTCCAGATGTTCAAGCTGGTTTTAGAAAAGGCAGAGGAACCAGAGATCAAATTGCCAACATCCACTGCAAAAAAAACAAGAGAGTTCCAGAAAAACATCTACTTCTGCTTTATTGACTACACCAAAGCCTTTGACTGTGTTGATCACAACAAACTGTGGAAAATTCTGAAAGAAATGGAAATACCAGACTACTTTACCTGCCTCCTGAGAAACCTGTATGCAGGTCAAGTAGCAACAGAACTGGACATGGAACAACAAAATGGTTCCAAATTGGAAAAGGAGTACATCAAGGTTGTATATTGTCACCTTGCTTATTTAAATTATATGCAGAGTACATCAAGCAAAATGCAAGGCTGGATGAGGCACAAGCTGGAATCAAGATTGCCGGGAGAAATATCAATAACCTCAGATATACAAATGACACCACCCTTATGGCAGAAAGCAAAGAATAACTTAAGAGCCTCTTGATGAAAATGAAAGAGGAGTGTGAAAAAGTTGGCTTAAAACTCAACATTCAGAAAATGAAGATCATGGCATCTGGTCCCATCACTTCATGGGAAATACATGGGGAAACAATGGGAATGGTGAGAGACTTTATTTTGGGTGGCTCCAAAATCATTGCAGATGGTGACTTCAGCCATGAAATTAAAAGACACTTGCTCTTTGGAAGAAAAGCTATGACCAACCTAGACAGTACATTGAAAAGCAGAGACATTACTTTGCAGACAAAGGTCTGTCTATTCAAAGCTATGGTTTTTCCAGTAGTCATGCATGGATATGAGTTGGACTATAGAGAAAGCTGAGTGCTGAAGAATTGATGCTTTTGAACTGTAGTATTAGAGAAGACTCTTGCAAGTCCCTTGGAGTGCAAGATCGAACCAGTCAATCTTAAAGGAAATCAGTCCTGAACATTCATTGGAAAGACTGATGGTGAAGCTAAACTCCAATACTTTGGCCACCTGATGTGAAGAAATGATTCAATTGAAAAGCCCCTGATGCTGGGAAAGATTGAAGGCAGGAAGAGAAGGTGGCAACAGAGGATGAGATGGTTGGATGTCATCACTGACTCAGTGGACATGACCTTGAGTAAGATCTGGGAGTTGGTGATGGACAGGGAATCCTGACGTGCTGCAGTCCATGGGGTCACAAAGAGTCGGACATGACTGAGTGACTTAACTGAACTGAACTGAGAACATTCTCATTTAGAACCCATTTTTGCTTAGGTAATTGCCAACAACACCTTTATTTGTCTTGACCAGTGAAAAACAAGACAGGAAAAAAAGAGAGCTAGGAAGGCAATGCCAAAAAGCAGCCTATATCTTTGAAGTAACAAAGGGAGTGAAGCCTAAGACAGAGAAGACAATAGCAAGATATCACCGATTTCCCTTTTGTAACTCAACTAATATCAATGAGCTCCATTTTAACTCAACTCAGACAAATTAAGTACAAAAAACCTTATTAATTGGACTGCTGAACCACTGTCAGTAATCTTGAGGAAATCATGAAAATAGGTAAAGATGCCTAAAACCTAGAAAGTTTGATTCTGGAAATCATTGACAGGTATATTTTGCCTTTATCCTTAAAAATGTCAACAGTATAATATTGTAAATGACTTATGCATACTTAGAAGAGCTCTAGAAGACAGCAAAGGTCTGTTGGTTACAAGTCATACCAAATGAGTCTCATTTTCTTTCTTGATAGTGTGACAAGATAGGTAAAAAAGAGAATACCCTAGATATAGTATATAATATTCTTTACAAGTCATTTGACAAAGAGTCATATAATGTCCTAGTCAATAAGATGAGAAAATGAAAGTTGGAGTGAACAACTGAACATGAACAGGGTTAATTTTTGCTATTCTGAAAAGACCATTAAAAAGTTGTGCTACAGAACTCTGTTCATGACCTTGTTCTCTTAAGCAATTTTAGTATTATTTGGATGAAAATGCAGAAGGCAAGTTTATCATGCATGTAAAAGTAACAAGGGTTTCCAGGATGGCTTAGTGGTAAAGAATCCACCGGCAATACAGGAGACACAGGAGACACGGGTTCAGTCCCTGGGTCTGAAAGATCGCCTGGAGGAAGAAATAGCCACTGACTCCAGTATTCTTGCCTGAAATATCCCATTGACAGAAGGAGCCTGGTGGGCTACAGTCCATAGGGTTGCAAAGAGTCAGGCATGACCGAGCGACTGAGCACACAAAAGTTACAAATCTGGTAATGATAGTTAACATTCTGAATGACAAACAATATTGTAAAAGATATTGAATATTTATTTAGATCAAAATGGAACTTTATGGAAATTCTAGAAAAATGCATCCACCCCAGAAAAAAGAGAGGAAACAAAACAGTATGAAATTAATAAAAAGTAATGTAATATGCACAAATGTAAAGTTCTGCATTCAATTTAGAAAATCAGAGAATTGAAAGAAAATCCTGACAGCAATTAATGGGGGAAAAGATAAAGAATTTTATTGAACACAAGCACCCTTTGAACCAGCTAATACAACAAAATGAAGCAAAACAAAATAGTGAATAGAATCTTGGATGGCACTAGTAAAAGCCTAAAGTCCAGGTCTGTAAAATCAGTGTAATAACAATGATGATGATGATCGTACCTTACCCATGAGGCTCTTGCAAGAATTAAATGAGAAAATCCATGTAAAACACTTAGCACTAGGTTAAGTATAAACATTCAACACACTATTATTACTGTTATTAACAGGAAATACAATAGTCCTACTTTACTTGTGTCAAATCACATCTGGAAGAGTATGCCCATATGAAAGGTACTGAGGAGGATAGAAATACTGGAACCAAAAGGAGGACTGGAGAAAACTTGCAGTGTGAAAGATGAAATATGATAGTCTTTCAAAATACTAAGGATTGAAACTAAAAGTGAACATCGCTCAGTCGTGTCCAACTCTTTGCGACCCCATGGACTATACAGTCCATGTTATTTTCTCCAGGCCAGAATACTGAAGTGGGTAATCTTTCCCTTCTCCAAGAGATCTTCCTAACCCAGGGATCAAACCCAGGTCTCCGTCATTGCAGGTGGATTCTTTACCAGCTGAGCCACCAGGGAAGCCCACTAAGGGTTAGTAAAGAAGAATTAAATTTACTCTTCATGACTCCAGGTATTACCAATAGGAGAAAGAAACTGTGGTATTACCACAAGGAAGCTCATTTTTTGTTCTACAAGGGCAAAATTTTTAATAATCAGAGTTATTCCAAGTTGGAATGAATTACTCAGGTGGTGATAAGTTTGTTGTCACTTGACGTAGTCAGGCAAATGCTAGATGACCACCTGGCAGGAAACTCTGTAGAAGGGATTCTAGCCTGTATTATATTTATGTATTCATCCATTTATTAATTCCATCATGAAACAAATATTTAAGGAACCCCTACAGTAGGTCAGCATTCTGATAACTTCTAGTGGACATCTAAGGTTCTTTTCAAGTCAATGATTACATGATTATGAAGAAACAGGTTATCTTAAGCTTTCACAGAGAAACATCTAAGCTCAGTATACAGGCTATTAGAACTTACTTCTGCTCCCACCCCCAACAGGCCCTAACATTACTTACTGCAAGAGTAAATATCTACTATCTTATTCCGCGGTCTGCACTGGAAAACAATGCCTCATTAATCACATTAAGTTGAAGGCTTTGCCATTTCATCAGCTTGACTGTTTTTTCCCAAATCAGCTGTGCCAGAAGTGCCACCCATAGTTTTCAACTCAAGTTTTGCTGCCTCATGTTGAAATGGCATTTTCCTTTCAATGTAAACATTTTGAGAAACACTGTGAGGAGGTTTCATTGAATCAAATGTACCAGAATAGCTATGCTTAGCCTGCTAGGTGAGATCCTTTGCTGAAACATTATTAAAACAAAAGCACTCACTCTTTGTAAAAGGAGAGCTATGAACAATATTCACACACTGTGTTCCAGATGAAGTAGTCTCCCCGCTGCAGTCAGCAATATTTCCTGCCAAATTCACTGACTGCCTTAGCCTGACCTTGAGTGGATAAACAATATAATCCTCCATGCCACACCTCACCAACCTCTGCTAGTCAAGAAAGGCATGCTTCTTTCCTAATTACATCACAAATGCAGCTTATTGTACTAAAACAGCAAAGCATTTGAATTAAAAATCACTTGTCCAAGACTTTGTAGCTAACAAAGCAAAACAACCCCCCTCAAAGTCCCAAACACACAAGGGAAGAACACAGAATGGGCTCATCAGTAAGAGCAGCTTGAACACACACAAAATGCCCTAGGAAGAACAGGATGATAGCACAGAGGTGAGAAGACTGTGACAAAAATATTCAGTGGAATGGGAGCATAATAAACAGCTTGGGCAGACTTATTCCTAAGAAGAGAGATCAGAAGTAGTTTGAACGTTGGCGAATGTTCTTTTTTCAAAGGAGGCAAGTAAGAAATTTAACATATTTTAATGTAAGTATAAAACATTAAAATAAATATAAAATAGTGTGAACAGTTCACACCTTCCCTCCCACCACACTCCCAGACTGTTTTCTATGCAGGACACACATAAGTAGTAAAATAATGGCAATTGTCATTCTTCTCTACTTGCTTGGAATAAGTTATTCCTTGCCCTGGTGGAGTGCAAGTCTATTCTAAAACACTTGCAAATCTATTCTAATACATTTTTTTAAAACTGGGTGTACATTTGTATCCACTCAGAAGCATCTGTATTGTCATCATTTCCAAGAGAAGTGGGTATGTTAAAAGGGTATCAATTTAGAAATATTAAAATACATCAACAAAGTAGAACTTTCTAGCATAAAATGAAGTGACTTAAACACTGCCCCTTATTCTGTCCCTTGTACCAAAGGCTGAATGATGCCATCATTCTGTTCCAGAAGGAATATTAGGATGATATAACAGAGCTGTCCTTGGTGGTAAGGTAGCATGCCTGGCATAACTTTGCCTCCTTGAGTGGACAGTAAACAAACAGAAGGGAGTATAATCAATCACAGCTACATAGGGCTTCATGGCCAACGGAGATGAGAAAGGTTAATGGTTAAAAAGTTACAAAATTCATATAACATGAAGATCAGCAGTGTGTATTCTTCTCTCAAAGACTAAAGAGATAGATTATGAGTTTTGAAATGTTGGTTGTTGAGGGCTTTTAAAAGGGCCTTGATTCAAAACATCAAATAACATGGTAATACTTAAAAATGGGTAAAATGCTTGAACAAATAATTTACCAAAGTACAAATAACTAGTGAATATATGGAAAAAATCATCCTCACTGGAAATCAAGGGTAACAATTACTATTTCCACACAATGACTATAGATAAAGTATGACACGTGACAGAGAAGGTAGAGAATTGAAGGAGAAATTCTTTGGAGAAACTTGAGGGATGCAATATGTGGTGGACTTTGGGTCCTAAAAAAATAGCAGAGAATAATATAAAGAGCACAGACAAAGGGATTATTTAGATTGGAACAGGAAAGAGACAATAGGAAGATGTAAAACAGGGGAAAATGGGTATGAATATAGATAAGTGCAAGTATGGAGTGATTTAGTTTTCCCTGGTGGCCCAAACAGTAAAGAATCTGCCTGAAATGCAGGAGACCTGAGTTCGAGCCCTGTGTCTGGAAGATCCCTTGGAGAAGGGAATGGCAACCCATCCCAGTATTCCTGCCTGGAAAATTCTATGGACAGATGAACCTGGCAGGCTACAGTCCATGGGGTCACAAAGAATCAGACATGACTGAATGACTACACACACACACACACACACATACACAATGATTTGCTTAGAGAGTATAGCTTAATGGCTTATGAAGGAGGTGAGATAGTTTACTGAGACTGGAGGCATGGGGGTTTGCAGGTGACTTGAAAGGAGGGATAGATAGAAGTAAGTATCTTGTGGATGGATGTCAGATAGTAGATGAGATGGTGGATGGTGCAGTATGGAATGAAGGATGAGGGAAGGAAAGACCAAAGGAGTCTGGCAACCTGATAGAAAAGCAATGGGGATTCAAAAGACTAGAGACATTCATAAGGTGGAATATAAGTGCTGCAGAAGGAAGGAAAGGAGAGAATGGAATGGTTAGAGGTTATTATAGTCATAGAGTAGGATAATGAAGTTTAAAATTTTAGGAGTCAAGCACTCCTAGGCAAAGGTGAGTCCGTGGTTTGACCAGCAGATATGAAGGTAAGCAGGAGAGTTGGGAAATAAATAGTGAAAAAATAAAGGGTAAATTTTAACAGTGGATACAGGATAACTTCAAAATATATCTCAAATCAAACCATTTCTCACCAATTCCACTACAACTACTAGGTCCTAGCTACCATTAGCACTAACTTCTTGGTTGATCTCTTAGATTTTTTTTTTTGCCCACACCTCATCCCCCACCCTAGTCAGCGCCTCACACATTGACCAGAATATTAATATTATATGAGCTCATGTTCCTTCCCTCCTTTTCTTAAAATCCAACTTTCTACTGCCTTCCCATTATAGTTACTTGCCTATAGCTCTTACATGATCTGACACTCAACTTTTCCAACCTTATCACCTAGCACTTTTCCTGTCCTGGTCGTGCTTCAACTACATTGGGTTCCTTGCTGTTCTAAGAGCATAATATGTATGCCTTAGGGGCCAAGGGCCTTTGGGCCTTTGGACTTGTTCTCTCTGCCTATAATGCAACCTCGCAACCATCTGCAGATCTCCTCATAATTCTTCCTCTTTTTTTTTTAATCTAAATTTATTTATTTTAATTGGAGGCTAATTAATTTACAATGTTGTATTGGTTTTGCCATACATCAACATGAATCCTCCACAGGTTCTTCCTCTTACTTCATTCAAGTTTATGTTAAAATCTCCTCACAGAGAAACCTTTCCTTAACTATCCTACTTAAAATGATAAGCCTCTGTCTTTCCCTACCTCAATACATTGCATTATTTTTCTCATAATGCTTATCACTCACCGAGATATTTTATGTTTATTTAGTTGTTCATTCCCCTGCTCCACCGTCCATCTCGAATGTATGCTCTTCAGGGATAATGACTTCATTTGTCTTGTTCCTTGTTTGTAACACAGAAAAAAAAAAATTGGGGGCACAAAGTAGGAGTCAAAACAAGCACTGGAACACTTGCTCAAAGCAGAGCTTTGTTCTAAGTGCTGGAGCTACAAAGATGGATACAATGTAGTCCTTACTATAAGCAACAGCAAGGAACCAAGAAGATAAAAGAGTTGAGTACAACGCCTGGAGAGTGGCAGAAAACAAAGCAGATGTTAAGATAGTAACTAAAGACTAAGCCATGGCTACTGATTATCAATTCAGTTCAGCTCAGTTCAGTCACTCAGTCGTGTCTCACTCTTTGCGACCCCATGAATTGCAGCACCCCAGGCTTCCCACATCAGAATCTCCCGGAGTTCACTCAAACTCACGTCCATAGAGCCAGTGATGTCATCCAGCCATCTCATCCTCTGTCCTCCTCTTTTCCTCCAGCCCCCAATCCCTCCCAGCATCAGGGTCTTTTCCAATGAGTCAACTCTTCGCTTGAGGTGGCCAAAGTACTGGAGTTTCAGCTTTAGCATCATTCCTTCCAAAGAACACCCAGGACCAATTTCCTTTAGAAAGGACTGTTTGGATTTCCTTGCAGTCCAAGGGACTCTCAAGAGTCTTCTCCAACACCACAGTTCAAAAGCATCAATTCTTTGGTGCTAGGCTTTCTTCACAGTCCAACTCTCACATCCATACATGACCACTGGAAAAACCATAGCTTTGACTAGACGGACCTTAGTCGGCAAAGTAATGTCTCTGCTTTTCAATATGCTATCTAGGTTGGTCATAACTTTTCTTCCAAGGAGTNTGGTGCTAGGCTTTCTTCACAGTCCAACTCTCACATCCATACATGACCACTGGAAAAACCATAGCTTTGACTAGATGGACCTTTGTTGGCAAAGTAACATCTCTGCTTTTCAATATGCTATCTAGTTGGTCATATCTTTTCTTCCAAGGAGTAGGCGTCTTTTAATTTCATGGCTGCAGTCACCATCTGCAGTGATTTTGGAGCGCCCAAAAAATAAAGTTTGACACTGTTTACACTGTTTCCCCATCTATTTGCCATGAAGTGATGGGACCAGATGCCATGATCTTCATTTTCTGAAAGTTGAGCTTTAAGCCAACTTTTTCACTCTCCTCTTTCATTTTCATCAAGAGGCTTTTCAGTTCCTCTTTACTTTCTGCCATAAGGATGGTGTCATCTGCTTATCTGAGGTTATTGATATTTCTCCAAACAATCTTGATTCCAGCTTGTGCTTCAGTGAGCCCAGCATTTTGCATGATGTACTCTGCTATGAGTTAAATAAGCAGGATGACAATATACAGCCTTGACGTGCTCCTTTCCCAATTTGGAACCAGTCTGTTGTTCCACATCCAGTTCTAACTGTTGCTAGTTGACCTGCAAATAGATTTCTCAAGAGGCAGGTCAGTTGGCCTGTTATTCCCATCTCTTTAGAATTTCCCACAGTTTGTTGTGATTCACACAGTCAAAGGCTTTGGCATAGTCAATAAAGTAGAAATAGATGTTTTTCTGGAACTCTCTTGCTTTTTTGATGATCCAACGGATGTTGGCAATTTGATCTCTGGTTCCTCTGCCTTTTCTAAAACCAGCTTGAACATCTGAAAGTTCTTGGTTCATGTACTATTGAAGCCTGGCTTGGAGAATTTTGAGCATTACTTTACTAGTGTGTGAGATGAGTGCAATTGTGCAGTAGTTTAAGCATTCTTTGGAATCGCCTTTCTTTGGAATTGGAATGAAAAATGACCTTTTCCAGTCCTGTGGCCACTGCTGAGTTTTCCAAATTTGCTGGCATATTGAGTGCAGCACTTTCTCAGCATCATCTTTCAGGATTAGAAATAGCTCAACTGGAATTCAATCACCTCCACTAGCTTTGCTCATAGTGATGCTTCCTAAGGCCCACTTGACTATAAATTCCAGAATGTCTTGCTCTAGGTGAGATATTGTACCATTGTGATTATCTGGGTCGTGAAGATCTTTTTTGTACAGTTCTTTTGTGTATTCTTGCCACCTCTTCCTAATATCTTCTGCTTCTGTTAGGTCCATACCACTTCTGTCCTTTACTGTGCCTATCTTTGCATGAAATTTTCCCTTGGTATCTTCAATTTTCTTGAAGAGATCTCTAGTCTTTCCCATTCTGTTGTTTTCCTCTATTTCTTTGCATTGATTGCTGAGGAAGGCTTTCTTATCTCTTCTTGCTATTCTTTGGAACTCTGCATTCAGATGCTTATATCTTTCCTTTTCTCCTTTGCTTTTCACTTCTCTTCTTTTCTCAGCTATTTGTAAGGCCTCCTCAGACAGCCATTTTGCTTATTTTGCATTTCTTCTCCATGGTGATGGTCTTGATCCCTGTCTCCTGTACAATGTCATGAACCTCTGTCCATAGTTCTTCAGGCATTCTGTCTAGCAGATCTAGTCCCTTAAATCTATTTCTCACTTCCACTGTATAATCATTAGGGATTTGATTTGGGTCATACCTGAATGGTCTAGTACTTTTCCCTTCTTTTTCAATTTATGTCTGAATTTGGCGATAAGGATTTCATGATCTGAGCCACAGTCAGCTTCCAGTCTTGTTTTTGCTGACTGTATAAAAATTCTCCATCTTTGGCTGCAAAGAATGTAGTCAATCTGATTTCAGTATTGACCATCTGGTTATGTCCATGTGTAGACTTGTCTCTTGTGTTGTTGGAAGAATGTGTTTGCTATGACCAGTGCATTCTCTTGTAAAAACTCTATTAGCCTTTTCCCTGCTTCATTCTGTACTCCAAGGCCAAATTTGCCTGTTACTCCAGGTGTTTCTTGACTTCCTACTTTTGCATTCTAGTCCCCTATAATGAAATGGATATCTTTTTTGTGTGTTAGTTCTAGAACGTCTTGTAGGTCTTCATAGAACCATTCAACTTCAGTTTCTTCAGCATTACTTGTTGGGACATAGACTTGGTTTACTGTGATATTGAATAGTTTGCCTTGAAAATGAACAGAGATTATTGTCATTTTTGAGGTTGCATTCAAGTAGTGCATTTCAGACTCTTTCATTGATTATGATGTCTACTCCATTTCTTCTAAGAGATTCTTGCCCACAGTAGTAAATATAATGATCATCTGAGTTAAATTCACCCATTCCAGTCCATTTTAGTTCACTGATTCCTAAAATGTTAGTGTTCACTTTTGCCATCTCCTGTTTGACCACTACCAATTTGCCTTGATTCACAGACCTAACATTCCAGGTTCCTATGCAATATTGCTCTTTACAGCATCCAACTCTGCTTCCATCACCAGTCGCATCCACAACTGGGTGTTGTTTTTGTTTTAGTTCCATCTCTTCATTCTTTCTGGAGTTATTTCTCCACTCTTCTCCAGTAGCATATTGGACACCTACCAACCTGGGGATCTTTCAGTGTTCTATTTTTTTGCCTTTTCATACTGTTCATGGGGTTCTCAAGGCAAGAATATTGAAGTGGTTTTCCATTCCCTTCTCCAGTGGACCACATTTTGTCAGAACTCTCCACCATGTCCCATCTGTCTTGGGTGGCCCTACACGGCATGGCTAACAGTTTCATTGAGTTAGATAAGGCTGTGGTCCATGTGATCAGATTGGTTAGTTTTCTGTGATTGTGGCTTTCAGTCTATCTTCCCTCTGATGGGGAAGGATAAGAGGCTTATGGAAACTTCCTGATGGGAAAGTCTGACTGAAGAGGAAACTTGGTCTTGTTCTGTTGGGCAGGAGCATGCTCAGTAAATCTTTAATCCAAAAATGATGATATCACTTATATGTGGAATCTAATAAATGGGTTCAAATAAACTTGCCTGAAAAACTGCTCAACTGATATAGAAAACAAACTTATGGTTTCCTTGGGGTAAGAGGTGTAGGGACAGTTGGGAAACTGGGATTGACATATACACACTACTATATATAGAATAGATAACTAATAAAGACCTACTGTATAGCACAGGGAACTCTACTCAATACTGTTTAATGACTTATACCAGAAAAGAATCTAAAAAACAGTGGATATACGTGTATGTTTAACCAATTCACTTTGATGTACACCAGTAACATTCACAACATTGTAAATCAACTACACTCCAATAAAAATTAAAACAAAAAACATGTACTATGAGGGAAGTTTTCCAAAAGGAAAACACTATGAATTTTAACTGTATGTTATGCTAACCCTGCTTATTTAACTTCTATGCAGAGTACATCATGAGAAACGCTGGGCTGGAAGAAACACAAGCTGGAATCAAGATTGCCAAGAGAAATATTAATAACCTCAGATATGCAGATGACACCACCCTTATGGCAGAAAGTGAAGAGGAACTAAAAAGCCTCTTGATGAAAGTGAAAGAGGAGAGTGAAAAAGTTGGCTTAAAGCTCAACATTCAGAAAATGAAGATCATGGCATCCGGTCCCATCACTTCATGGGAAATAGATGGAGAAACAGTGGAAACAGTGTCAGACTTTATTTTTTGGGGCTCCAAAATCACTGCAGATGGTGACTGCAGCCATGAAATTAAAAGATGCTTACTCCTTGGAAGAAAAGTTATGACCAACCTAGATAGTATATTCAAAAGCAGAGACATTACTTTGCCGACTAAGGTCCGTCTAGTCAAGGCTATGGTTTTTCCTGTGGTCGTGTATGGATGTGAGAGTTGGACCGTGAAGAAGGCTGAGCACCAAAGAATTGATGCTTTTGAACTGTGGTTTTGGAGAAGACTCTTGAGAGTCCCTTGGATTGCAAGGAGATCCAACCAGTCCATTGTGAAGGAGATCAACCCTGGGATTTCTTTGGAAGGAATGATGCTAAAGCTGAAACTTCAGTACTTTGGCCACCTCATGCGAAGAGTTGACTCATTGGAAAAGACTCTGGTGCTGGGAAGGATTGGGCACAGGAGGAGAAGGGGACGACAGAGGATGAAATGGCTGGATGGCATCACAGACTCGATGGACGTGAGTCTGAGTGAACTCCGGGAGATGGTGATGGACAGGGAGGCCTGGCGTGCTGCAATTCTTGGGGTCGCAAAGACTTGAACATGACTGAGCGACTGAACTGAACTGAACTGATGCATGTCATAATTTTGTCCAGACAGACTTCAACTTTCCTCAACAACCATCCAAAGGACTCCACATGCAGAGCTTCCTGCCTAGACCTCATTAGGAAATGAGATACAATGGAGAAACCAAGGACATTAAGGGTGTGTCTGCATCAAGCATTGTGAAATAATTAATTACCACTTCTTCTGTGATCATGAGAATTCTAGGTGACATTTATGCCAGCCCATTAAAGCTCATACTGTGACATTAAAAATACTTGAGCTATTACCCCTTATCTGTGGGAGACCAGCAGTGGCCTGAGAATGGATCAGATAGGGAGACATGAGCGTGCCCGCACACGGGGTGTCCTGCCAAGGATCCTGTACACGAACCCCTAAGGGTTAAGGACCCACTCGCATATGAGGAGTCTCATGCCCTCCCTGATGAGTAGGAGGAAGCTGGGGTCCTGGACAGGCTTCTTAGTAAACATGTGAAGGTCACTTTCTCCCTCTGTGCTGAAATTGTAATTTTGTACTCATATGATAAAAGAATGCAGTGCTTTGCTTCTTGGATTGCTTCCCAGAACTGGACTATAAAAATAAACCTCAAGGGGGCTTGTGCAGATTTGTTCCTCCAGCCGGAATTGTGTCTTTGTCTGTCCTTTGTGTGTCTGTGTCTCTTTGTCATTTTGCTCGCAGCATCATCCAATATAATTTTTCTCCTCTCTCTCTCCAAAATACCAAAAAATGAATTACAAAAGGCCCTAACACATTTTCTTAGAGTTTTGGAGTCCTTAAGTCTCTAAGATGCTCCCTTGGTCACCAAGGATTTTCATATTGACTTATAAACCCGGTCCAATTGCCAAGACACTTCATGATGGGAATACCTGAAAATATTGAATGTAGGTAACAGTTGAAAACAGGGAATGTGTCACAATTTTAAGACTTGAGTATAAACCCAGATATAGGAATCAGAAAGCATTAAACCAATTAAATCATCTGCTGCTTCATTTTCTATATTGAGTTGCTTGATTTTAGAGCTTAAATCTTGTAGGCTCTTAACTTCATTTTAGATGGAGTCTCTGCTTTGTAGATACATTGAGTTGGCCCCAAAGTTTGTAAGATGGTACAGAAAAACCTGAATGAAATTTTCAGCTAAACCAATAGAAAAAAAAGACTACTGATTGAAGCTGTGCTAACTTTTTGAAAATTTTTTGCCCCCTGAAAAGAAAAATGACCAAAATCACAGAAGATGATATAAAAGCTTACATGAATAGAGTACTTACCACATTCTAGGTTCTTGTACTATGCATAACCTTGATACTGTATGTCTCATTTAATCCTCAAGACAATTATGTAAGGCAGATAATGTAATTATTTGCATTTTACAAATAAAGAAACCAAGAGTAAGCAAGGTTAAACTTATTTTCCAAAGCTACACAACTTTAAGTGTCAGAGCTAGAATTCAAACCAAGACCTATTTGAGACTTAGGACAATACACTGAAAAAGCATATCTCATAAGACAGAATAATTCAATTAAAATTTAGTGCTTATATATGGTGCTATTATAAATGAACCTCAAAGAAGTCACCTTCTTAGCATAATAGCCATACCAAACTATTAAATTATAGAGTAATGCAAAACCTAACCCAGACTACCCACTCAGATATGAGGTATTGTTGACAGTCATTAAAAAAAATTATTTTTAATTAGTAGATAATTGCTTTACAATGTTGTTTTGGTTTCTGCCATACAACAGTGTTAATCAACTATAAGTACACATATATGCCCTCCCTCTTGAGCCTCCCTCACACCCCTTCATCCCATCCCTCTTGGTCATCACAGAGCACAGAGCTGAGTTCCCTGGGCTATACAGCTGCTTCCCACTAGCTACCTATTTTACACATGGTAGTGCATATATGTCAGTGCTACTCTCTCATTTCACCCCCTCCCTCCTTCCCTAACTGCATCAACAAGTCCATTCTCTACATCTGCATCTCTATTCCTGCCTTGCAAATAGGTTCATCAGTACCATTTTTCTAGATTATATATATATAATTATACTATATATATATTATATATTTATATGCATTAATATACAATATGGGCCAGTTCTTCAGAGCACTGCTGCTGCTGCTGCTAAGTCACTTCAGTGGTGTCCAACTCTGTGCGACCCTATAAACAGCAGCCTACCAGGCTCCCCCGTCCCTGGGATTCTCCAGGCAAGAGTACTGGAGTGGAGTGCCATTGCCTTCTCTGCTTCAGAGCACTAAACACAGTTATATCCCACTTCAGAAACTTTCTTCCTCCTCTTTTAAGAATCCAATTTCAATTTTTATAGAGACCACATTGTAACACTTTGTTTATTGTATATGCTTCCCTCCTCTTTTCAAATAAAATCTGTCAATGAAATGAAGGAAGAAAATAATTCCAACATTCTTACACTAAAGTGTTGAAATCAAGAACATGTACCTTTCATCAAAGTTAAGACCTTGTTGATATATATATATATATATATTTTTTTGGTTGCACTGGGTCTTCATCGTGGCACACAGGTTCTTAGTTACAGTATGTGGGCTTTCTCTAGTTGTGGTATGCCAGCTTAGTTACCCGGGTGCATGTGTGATTTTAGTTCCCCAACCAGGGATTGAATCGACATCCCCTGCATTGGAAGGCAGATTCTCAACCACTGGCCCACCAGGGAAATCCTCTGATATTTCTTTTTAAAGTGTTATGCAGAGTAATCTGTTTATTTTTTTATTACCAATTCTAATGATTAAATTGAATTAAGTTCTCCTTTGATTACCCTAAAATCACTAATATTTATCATAAAAAAATGACCATATTTGTTAATTTGTATGCACAGCTAGCTTTTATTTTTTTTTTTATTTCTTACATATTTCATGGTGGAACACTTCTTATATTTAAGGTTCAATTCAATATTTATGTTCATAAATGACTACCCAGCACAATAGATGCAAAAATAATAATCCATGTACAAAATATTGCTAACAATACTTCAGTCATCTTTTTGTTTTTTAACTTGAACAATATACATCCTGACTAATAAAAAAGGCAAAATTCTATAAACAAAGTTTATGTCAATATGAAGAGTTTTAGACCTGATTAGTATAGTGATTCTGAGTCATCAATTGCAAGCTAAATTATCATTATCATCATCACTGTGCAGGACGGTTCCAGGAAACTCCTTGAGGAATAGTGCTTAATCAGTGCAGATAAGTTCTTCAAACACCCTCTTAATGGTGACCTGAAGGATGCAATGAGTGGAGTCATAAGCAATCTGATTCAATGGCACAGATAAGCTATGTTTCATTTTCTTTACCTTGTGATATAAGACCTGAGTCAAATATTGTCTTTTATAAAGAATTTTACCATGACTTTTTTTTTTAAGGCCAGCAAGTCAAAAAGTCATATGTTGATGCAATTTGAGCAAAAGTTGAGGCAATCACATACTAAAGAAAATGTGGCTAATATTAAAAATGACTTATTTTTCCTCCAGGGGAAAAAATGGTGAAGACCTGAGAGGTGAAAGACATCATTAATGGTGTGTTGCCAGATGGGAATAGGTGGGTTGAAGTGAAAAAAAAAATAATCACTGCACATTGATGAGGAGAGGAAAAGTAAGTTCCAAACTTATTCTGTGCCAAGGAAGTAAAGTTTATCATTTTTGTACAATTCTCCCTAACTAGGAGGATACAAATGTAATATATATTAGGTAACAAAACTGAGATAAGTTTTAAAACCACTAAGTACTTTTCTGATGAATCAAATACTTTTAAAAATTCATATACATACAAGCTATATTCTCACAATCATGCAACACGTCTATTTCATTAAAGAATACTTAAAGGAAGCTCTCCAAGCTCTCCAATGGATAATTTCTTTATCCATTCATCCATTGACAGACACTTAGGTCAGCCATTTTTTGGTTATTGTAAATAACCCTGCAATGAATATAGTGGTGCATGTATCTTTTCTAGTTAATGTTTTGTTTTGTTTTCTTCACATAAACACCCAGAAGTGGAACTGCTTGATCACACAGTAGCTCTTTTTTCTTTTTTTTTTAAATCTCTGTAATATTTTCCACAGTGTCTTCACCAATTTATCAACAGGGCACAAGGTTTCCCTTTTCTCCAGATCTTCACCAACAACTTTTATTTCTTGCCTTTTTAGTAAGAGCTATTTGACTTTCATTTCTCTGATGATTAGTGATACTGAGCAACTTTTTGTATACCTGTTAGTTATCTGTATGTCTTCTTTGGAAAAATGTCCAAATAGATCTTCTGCCTATTTTTGCCTGGAGAATCCCAGGGACAGTGGAGCCTGGTGGGCTGCCATCTATAGGGTTGCACAGAATCAGACACAACTGAAGCGACTTAACAGCAGCAGCCTATTTTTAATTAGATTTTTTTTAACAAAGCATAATATTAGTATCTATAGTTGGTGTTGGTTACAATTAATACATTAATTAATTGTACAATGACTATGTCTGGGTCAACATCCTAACACTACTTTAAGTTGTCATTTTGTCATATAACAATAGTTAACCTTATGTGCTAAAGGTGTAAAGCCTTGAGATGATTTGATAAACAGATTTTGTAATTCCAGAAAAGGTCTCTCTAGCATTTTACTGCTTACATTGTTTTTTCCTTTACATTGACAAATATTTAACTTGAATTTAGTTAAGGTTATAGTAAAAAGAAAGCCAAGACACAAGAAAGTGATAAAACAAATTCAGAAGGTGGAACATTCTATGTAACAAATGACAGGATCTTTTCAGCAAGTCAAATTATTGAAAATTAAAAGAAATGAAACAAATACAAGAAAATCATATTGGATTGGATCTTAATTCACACTGTTCTAAAGAATTCACATTAATTCACGTGTTCTAAAGAACATACTTGTGACAAC
>SJYT01044638.1:8168-50582 GCA_006410635.1 Cephalophus harveyi | reverse complement strand
TTCAGATTTTCTCAGTTTATTCCTAATGTCTTATTTTGCTCTAGGAAACTACATATAATATATGTTTTTCAGGCCCTGCTTTGAGATTCTCTAACTTCAGGGGAGTGGTTTGTTGCATAATGTATTCTAATCAAATACAGTACTAGAAAAATTTTTTACCATTAAATCTCTATATTCTACTGAAGGCAATGTGATTGAAAACGTTTTTGTGTTTTCATTTTGTTCATTAATTTTGATAAAATAATTTGAAACATTTGATTTTCTTATTAAAATGATTATTTGAACCATTTGTCAAGCACTTTTCTTGAAGGCAATTGGGTGCCTTCATGATACCCCTTGGTTTTATTTTCTCAGTACCCATGAGTTCTGTCATGGTGACAGCACATGTATTTTTTTATACTTTATGTATGGCCCATAGTATGTACTTGATAAACACTTGTTGAATTAATAGATAAATAATTTATTAAGTATTAAGATGAAAATATACATTATGGTAGATGTGTCACTCTGTGCAAATTGGCTAGTCTATTAGTTGTCTACATGTTAGTATCTTGAATCTTTTTCTTACTCTGTGCATTCTCCATAGGAGCAGCTACCTCAGTTTGTGACCCTCAAATCTCTATCACTTACCCCAGATATTTCTCCTAGGTTCCAGATCAACTATCCAATTGCTTACTGAACATTTCCACTTGGATATTTATCAACCATTTCATATGCAACACATCCATATTTGAACTTATCTCTATCCCCACATTTCAAATTTGTTTTTCTGTGTTCCCTGTCCCAATAAATGCCACCACTGTCTATCTAATTCTACAATTCATAATTTGGATGCCATCTTTGATTCCTCCTTCACTCTCATCTCCTACATTATCAGGTTGATTCTATAGTCCTAATGAGTCTTCAATTTGTCAATTTCTTTTATTTTTCCTAGTGTGGAATGGAATGGCCTGTTTTTATTATTAAACTTTTTATTATTTTGTATTGAAGTATAGCCAATTAACAATGCTGCGATAGTTTCAGGTGGACAGCAAAATGACTCAGCCATACCTATATGCATACTCATTCTCCCTCAAACTCCCCTTCCATCCAGGCTGCCATATAACATGGAGCAGAGTTCCCTGTTCTAACAGCATTTCCTTGTGGGTTCTCCATTTTAAATAGAACAGTGTGTGCATGTTCATCCCAAACTCCCTAACTATCCCATGTAACCCTTGTAATCTTTGATGCAATCTTTGATTCTTCTTTCTCCCTAATCTGCTGTATTTAATCAACTGCTGAATCAGGTTGATTCTATCTTCTTTTATAGATAAATCTTCAATTTATCAATGTCTTTTCATATTCATTGTCACCACTTTAAATCAAATTACCATCATTTCTTACATGGACTGCTGGCCTTTCATACAGGCCATCCTTACTGTAGCTTTCCTTCTCCCTAAATTCATTTTCCACACTGTAGCTAAACAGAAATTTTCAGCTAATAAATTCAAAAAGCATTTTACTATACAATAACTTATATACCAGTTCATATGTATCCAACAAATTTCAATTTTATTTTCTATTTTGACTTTGGATAAGTACAATTTTCATGCTTACAAAGTATCTCAGACTTCACTTACCCTGGTACTTATCATATTATATCATAATTGTCAATTTACTGGAACAGTGAACTGGTTCCAGATTGGGAAAGGAGTATGTCAAGTCTGCATGTTGTCACCCTCCTTATTTAACTTATATACAGAGTACATCATGAGAAATGCCAGGCTGGATGAAGCACAAGCTGGAATCAAGATTGCCAGGAGAAATATCAATAACCTCAGATATGCAGATGACACCACCCTTATGGCAGAAAGCAAAGAGGAACTAAAGAGCCTCTTGATGAAAGTGAAAGAGGAGAGTGAAAAAGTTGGCTTAAAACTCAACATTTAAAATCTAATATCATTGCATCCAGTCCCATCACTTCATGGCAAATAGATGGGGAAACAGTGGAAATAATGAGAGACTTTATTTTCTTGGGCTCCAAAATTACTGCAGATGGTGACTGTGGCCATGAAATTAAAAGACACTTGCTCCTTGGAAGAAAAGCTATGACCAACCTAGACAGCATATTAAAAGCACAGACATTGCCGACACAGGTCCATCTAGTCAAAGCCATGGTTTTTCCAGTAGTCATGTATGGATATGAGAGTTGGAACATAAAGAAAACTGAGTGCTGAAAAATTGATGCTTTTAACTGTGGTGTTGGAGAAGACTCTTGAGAATCCCTTGGACTGCAAGGAGATCAAATAAATCAATCCTAAAGGAAATCAGTCCTGAATATTCATTGGAAGGACTGATGGTGAAGTTGAAGCTCCAATACTTTGGCTACCTGATGTGGAAAACTGACTCATTGGAAAAGACCCTGATGCTGGGAAAGATTGAAGGCAGGAGAAGAAGGGGATGACAGAGGATGAGATAGTCAGATGGCATCACCAAGTCAATGAACATGAGTTTTAAGCAAGCTCCAGGAGTTGGTGATGGACTGGGAAGTGTGGTGTGCTGCAGTAATGGGGTTGCAAACAGTAGAACATGACTGAGCAACTGAACTGAACTGATCAGTTTACTAATCTGCATGCCTTCATAGACTGTGAGCTCCTGGAAGGCAGAGGCCTATTTCATATACCTGTCACCTAGCCAGTGTTTGACACATAGTAAGTGCTTAATAATTATTTGCTTTGTGAATAAAAGAAGGAAGAAAGTTTAAAAAATGGAAAGGAAGGAGGGAGGAGGAAGGAATGAAAGAGAAAGAAATAGAGAAAGAAAGGGAAAAATTAATCCATCTAATTATTCTGAAAAACATCATAGGAGGCTGAAAGGCAAAATAATGGATTATTTAGAAGTAATGGATATCCAGAGTGTATACTTTATTAGAATCAATCAATTGGAGCAGAAACAAGGAAACTGACAATGCCTTCAAAAGAGTCTTTTCATGTTAAATTTATGAATGGGACTGGGATTAAACATGGGTAAGTATTCTGAAGAAAAGGACTTTTTTTTGCTGGGGGCATGGGTTTTATTTATCGTGTTGTTCTTGTTGTGTTTTGTTTTTAACTCCAAGTCAAGGCAATAGATGCAAGGTCTTATGATATAGCAAGCAAAGGTGTGTCATATGAGCTGTATCATGATAGTCATCCTTTTGGTCTGGAGACATGAGTCTGCCTGCTTTTTGTCTCCATCCAGAAAAGACTAGTCCTAGCTAGGTTCCTAACAATCTAGGATGTCATTAAGCTGATTGATTTTGAAATCTGTTGAATGATTCATGTGGGCTATAATAGCTTATATTTGTTCTATCATTTTACATGGTTATTTTGTGATTGGCATTTATGCAAATTGTATATTTAAAGTATGTTTTCTAAGTAAGGATCCCTGACGATTTTAGTAAACATGTTTAAAGATCGTATCTTAAAGTCTGACAGACAAAGCCAGTAATATGTCATGATATCCGTTAGGGGCATGTCAGAGACAAGTGGGAATGAAGGAAGAGAATGACAGATTTAACTCTCTTTTCTCAGTGGAAGCACAGATTCTCAACTTCAGGACTTCCAGGGAAATCCCTGTTTTAACTCTTTCACTTCTAGAAAGCAAATAAGACAGTTACTTGTTTATTTTATTTGGGGCAAGGGGATTTAAATTATGTAGTTTTGTTATTATAAGGATAGCCTTGTTTCTTTCCTTTTTGTTACTCCTGGCCACATTGCATTCTTTGGAAAGACTATCTGAAAATAATAAACTTGGAGCCTCAAGATGGCTTTGTTCCACCAACAAAATATGCCTGCAGTGAGCACTCCTTACAAAACCACAGAAAAAGTATTCACCAGGCACTAGAAAATGGCAGTTTCTACCTATCCATAAAAATAATTCAAGCAGAGAAGACCAATGAATATGAATAAATAAATTTAAAAAGTGAAAACAATAGGAACTTGGCATCTAGATTATTCTGATCATACAGATTCTCTAAACTTTTAATATCAAGAAACAAAACCAGAAAGTCTCTTTCTTAAACTTTTATTTGAAAACATTTCTGATTTATTTTCTGACTAGAAATGTTTAAGCACCATTTTCAAACTCAAAAATACATAAACAGTAAAACAATGCTCACTGTTAAAGTTTTGGTTCAACTGAGAAGTTCAGCTATTTAACCCGTAAGTCTTTTGTCTTGCAAAATGTTTCAATTCCTTTTTCCCAAAGTGTGGTTAATCTGACAGGAGGGACTGAGAAGTGGGAAGGATGTTTAATGAGTAAAGTGAAAGAGAAAGAGAGAGATTGAGAGAGAGTTTGCTGAAGAAGCTGGGTTCCCCTTCATGTTTTCTTAGCATTACTTTCTGCTTACTACTTTTCATCAAAATCCATCACCATTTAAAATAACAATTTATAAAGCTATAAAGTTTCTTTTTTTATTTTAAAGTAGTGTTTTTTTTAGCATAACACAAATACTGTGTGAACATATTCTTTTTTTTATATTTAAATTCATTTATTTTAATTGGAGGCTAATTGCTTTACAATATTGCATTGGTTTTGCCATACATCAAAATGAATCAGCCATGGGTGTACACGTGTTCCCCATCCTGAACACCCCTCCCACCTCCCTCCCTGTACCATCCCTCTGGGTCATCCAGTGCACCAGCCCCAAGCATCCTCTATACTGCATCGAACCTGGACTGGCGATTCTTTTCTTTTATGGTATTATACATGTTTCCAAGCCATTCTTCCAAATCATCCCACCCTCTCCCTCTCCCACAGAGTCCAAAAGCCTGTTCTGTACAGCTGTGTCTTTTTTGCTGTTTTGCATACAGGGCTATCTTTACCATTTTTCTAAATTCCATATATATGCATTAGTATACTGTATTGGTGTTTTTCTTTCTGGCTTACTTCACTCTGTATAATAGGCTCCAGTTTCATCCACTTCATTACAACTGATTCAAATGTATTCTTTTTAATGGCTGAGTAATACTCCATTGTGTATATGTACCACAGCTTTCTTATCCATTCATCTGCTGATGGACATCTAGGTTGCTTCCATGTCCTGGCTATTATAAACAGTGCTGTTTTATAGTTTCTGGTCTTACATTTAGATCTTTAATCCATTTTGAGTTTATTTTTGTGTATGGTGTTAGAAAGTGTTCTAGTTTCATTCTTTTACAAGTGGTTGACCAGTTTTCCCAGCACCACTTGTTAAAGAGATTGTCTTTACTTCATTTATATCCTTGCCTCCTTTGTCAAAGATAAGGTGTCCATAGGTGCGTGGATTTATCTCTGACTTTCTATGTTGTTCCATGGATCTATATTTCTGTCTTTGTGCCAGTACCATACTGTCTTGATGACTGTGGCTTTGTAGTAGAGCCTGAAGTCAGGCAGGTTGATTCCTCCAGTTCCATTCTTCTTTCTCAAGATTGCTTTTGTTATTCAAGGTTTTTTGCATTTCCATACAAATTGTGAAATTATTTGTTCTAGCTCTGCGAAAAATACCATTGGTAGCTTGATAGGGATTGCATTGAATCTATAGATTGCTTTGGGTAGTATACTCATTTTCACTATATTGATTCTTCTGACCCATGAACATGGTATATTTCTCAATTTTCTGTTTAGTTGGTCTATCCATAGGTGTGAGTGGGGTATTAAAGTCTCCCACTGTTATTGTGTAATTGTTAATTTCCCTTTTCATACTTGTTAGCATTTGTCTTACATATTGTGGTGCTTCTGTGTTGGGTGCATATATATTTATAATTGTTATATCTTCTTCTTGGATTGATCCTTTGATCATTATGTAGGGTCGTTCTTTGTCTCTTTTCACAGCCTTTGTTTTAAAGTCTATTTTTTCTGATATGAGTATTGCTACTCCTGCTTTCTTTTGCTCTCTATTTGTGTGGAATATCTTTTTCCAGACCTTCACTTTCAGTCTGTAAGTGTCCCCTGTTTTGAGGTGGGTCTCTTGTAGACAACAAATATAGGGGTCCTGTTTTTGTATCCATTCAGCCAGTCTTTGTCTTTTCATTGGGGCATTCAACCCATTTACATTTAAGGTAATTATTGATAAGCATGATCCCATTGCCATTTACTTTATTGTTTTGGGTTTGAGTTTATATACCCTTTTTGTGTTTCCTGTCTAGAGAATATCCTTTAACATTTTTTGGAGAGCTGGTTTGGTGGTGCTGAATTCTCTCAGCTGTTGCTTGTCTGTAAAGCTTTTGATTTCTCCTTCATATTTGAATGAGATCCTTGCTGGGCTGTAGGTTAATTTCTTTTATCATTTTAAGTATGTCATGCCATTCCCTCTTGGTCTGAAGAGTTTCTATTGAAAGATCAGCTGTTATCCTTATGGGAATTCCCTTGTATGTTATTCGTTGTTTTTCCCTTGCTGCTTTAAATATTTGTTCTTTGTGTTTGATCTTTGTTAATTTGATTAATATGTGTCTTGGGGAGTTTCACCTTGGGTTTATCCTGTTTGGGTCTCTCTGCTTTTCTTGGACTTCGGTGACTATTTCCTTCCCCATTTTAAGGAAGTTTTCAACTACTATCTCCTCAAGTATTTTCTCATGTTCTTTCTTTTTGTCTTCTTCTTCTGGGACTCCTATGATTCGAATGTTCAGGTATTTACTATTGTCCTGGAGGTCTCTGAGACTGTCCTAATTTCTTTTAATTCGTTTTTCTTTTTTCCTCTCTGATTCATTTATTTCTACCATTCTATCTTCTACTTCACTAATCCTATCTCTGCCTCTGTTATTCTACAATTTGTTGCCTCCAGAGTGTTTTTGATCTCATTTATTGCATTATTCATTATATATTGACTCTTTTTATTTCTTCTAGGTCCCTGTTAAACCTTTCTTGCATCATCTCAATCCTTGTCTCCAGGCTATTTATCTGTGCTTCCATTTTGATTTCAAGATTTTGGATCATTTTCACCATCATTATTTGGAATTCTTTATCAGGTAGATTCCCTACCTCTTCCTCTTTTGTTTCGTTTGGTGAGCATTTATCCTGTTCCTTTCAGTTCAGTTCAGTTCAGTTGCTCAGTCATGTCCAACTCTTTGCGACCCCATGAATCGCAGCACGCCAGGCCTCCCTGTCCATCACCAACTCCCGGAGTTCACTCAGACTAACATCCATTGAGTCAGTGATGCCATCCAGCCATCTCATCCTCTGTCATCCCCTTCTCTTCCTGTTCCCAATTCCTCCCAGCATCAGTCTCAGTCATGTCCAACTCTTTGCGACCCCATGAATCGCAGCACGCCAGGCCTCCCTGTCCATCACCAACTCCCGGAGTTCACTCAGACTAACATCCATTGAGTCAGTGATGCCATCCAGCCATCTCATCCTCTGTCATCCCCTTCTCTTCCTGTTCCCAATTCCTCCCAGCATCAGAGTCTTTTCCAAAGAGTCAACTCTTTGCATGAGGTGGTCAAAGTATTGGAGTTTCAGCTTTAGCATCATTCCTTCCTAAGAAATCCCAGGGCTGATCTCCTTCAGAATGGATTGATTGGATCTCCTTGCAGTCCAAGGAACTCTCAAGAGTCTTCTTCCATCTGCAGTAATTTTGGAGCCCCCCAAAATAAAGTCTGACACTGTTTCCACTGTTTCCCCATCTATTTCCCATGAAGAGATGCTGGGTATTCCTTTGTCTCTTCATCTTGTTTATATTACTGAATTCGGAGTGGCCTTTCTGTATTCTGCCAGTCTGTGGAGTTCTCTTTATTGTGGAGTTTTCTCAGTGAGGGTGGGGTTGTATGAGTGACTTGTCAAAGTTTCTTGGTTAGGGAAACTTGTGTCGGTGTTCTGGTGGGTGGAGCTGAATTTTTTCTCTCCAGAGTGCAATGATGTCTAGTAATGAGTTATGAGATGTCAGTGGTTTTGGAGCAACTTTGTGCAGCCTTATATTGAAGCTCAGGGAGAATTTGCATGGTATGTCTTGCTCTGGAACTTGTTGGCCCTTGGGTGGTGCTTAGTTTCAGTGTAGGTATGAAGGCATTTGTTGAGCTCCCATCGATTAATGTTCCCTGGAGTCAGGAGTTGTCTGGTGTTCTCAGGATTTGGAATTAGGCCTCCTGCTTCTGGTTTTCAGTCTTATTTTTGCAGTAGTCTCAAGACTTCTCCTTCTATACAGCACCGTTGATAAAATATCTAGGTTAAAAATGAAAAGTTTCTCCACAGTGAGGGACACCCAGGGAGGCTCACAGAGTTACATGGAAAAGAGAAGAGGGAGGAGGGAGTTAGAGATGACCTGAATGAGATGAGGTGGAATCAAAACAAGAGAGAGCAAGCTAGCCAGTAATCACTTCCTTATCTGTGCTCCACAGTCCGGACTGTTCATAGATGTTCACGGAGTTATACAGAGCAGAGAAGAGGGAGGAAGCAGACAGAGGTGGTCAGGAGGATAAAACGGGGGGAATCAAAAGGAGAGAGACAGATCCAGCCAGTAATCAGTTCCCTAAGTGTTCTCCACTGTCCAGAACACATTGGTGATTGGCAGAGTGGGGTAGAGAAGAGAAGGGAGAGGGAGGAGACAGAGGCGACCTGGTGGAGAAAAAGGAGAGTCCAAGGGGGAGAGAGCAGTCAAGCCAGTAATCTCGCTCCCAAGTGAAAATGGGTACTGAAAATTGGGTTCTTAAAGGTACAAAATTGATAACAAATACCAAAAAGCAAAGATTGAAAATCTAGAGTAAAGGTTGTATTTTCAAAAATGCAGTATTAAAGAAAAGAAGAAAAAAAAAAACAAACAAGACAAAGTCACAAAAAGTATTATATATATATATTAAGTTTGCTTTAAAAAATAGGGTCTTTGTTTTTGCAAAGTAATAGTAGGTTATAAAAATGAAAACTAAAGGAGTAATAGAGGATTTAAAAATTAAAACAGAAAAAGAATGATCATAAAAATAGTAAAAATATATCTAGGACTCTCTCTTGTGTTGTTGTGGGCAGTGTGGTGTCAGTTCATTTTAGGATAGTTCCTTGGTCTGGCTTATATTTCTCAAGATCTATAGGCCCCTTCCTATGTAGTTGGTACTAATGACAGGCTTTTAATCTATTGCACCTGTCACTTCCAAGGCGTTTCCCTCTGTTTTAGCTTCTTCTGTTTGCTGGTCTCTTCAGTGCCTGATTTCCACCCTGACACAAAAGGGGTGGTGGTGGACACTTTTTTAGGCTCACTTGTTCAGTTGTGCTGTAGGGAGGGAGGGACGCTGCAAACAAATAACACTGGTGTGTGCTTGCAGTGTCTCAGTCACATTGGGCCTGTCCCTGCTCACAGCACGTGTGCTTTCCTTGCCCACACTGCCTTTCTGACACAAAAGGGGTGGTGGTGGACACTTTTTTAGGCTCACTTGTTCAGTTGTGCTGTAGGGAGGGAGGGACGCTGCAAACAAATAACACTGGTGTGTGCTTGCAGTGTCTCAGTCACATTGGGCCTGTCCCTGCTCACAGCACGTGTGCTTTCCTTGCCCACACTGCCTTGGCTCTAGGTTGCTCCACTGGGAACCGTCTGAGGCCAGCCCTGGGCTGCATGCACCTCCCAGGTCTAAGCCACTCAGGTTCAGGCACTTGGGTAGTCCCCAGAGGTGCAGACTCTGTTGGGCCTGCATTTTGTGCCCTTCCCAGGTCCGAGCAGTTCAGGTGATGAGGTGTTTGGTGAGCACGGTCGCTGTGACTTATTGCCTCCCCTGTCCCTGCCGCTCAGTTTTCTGGGTGTACAACCAGTGCACCTTCTCAGGCGGATGTTGACCATCCAGAACCCCAAGAAGTCTTAGTTAGCAAAGAAGCCTGCTTGCAGTTTGGTAGATAATGCCTCTCTAGGGCTGCGATTGCTCCCTTCTGGCTCTGGCTGCCTGTCACCGGAGGGGGATGGTCTGCAGCCGGCTATCTCTGTTCAGTTTTTTGTTCTGTGAGCAGACCTGACAGTGTCTTAGGTTAGGGCTTTTCACGTGGTAGCTATCCAACAGTCTGGTTTGCGAGCCTAAGTTAGTTCACTCAGATTGCCCTTGGGGCATTCAGGCCCAGTCCTTACTCTAATCAATGCAGCCTGTGCCTCCCTGCCCAGCCCCCGCCTGCTAGTGGTGGGTGCAGGTGTCCGCGCTGCTTCTCCGCTGGGGAGTTACCGTTAGGCACGTAATCTGTGGGTCTTAATTATTTATTTATTTTTCCTCCCAGTTACGTTGCCTGCTGAGGTTCCAAGGCTCGCCACAGACTTAGCAGTGAGAGTGTTTCCTGGTGTTTGGAAACTTCTTTCTTTTTAAGACTCCCTTCCAGGGATGGAGCTCCATCCCTACCTTTTTTGTCTTTTTTTTTTTTTTTTTTTTTTGTCTTTTATATTTTTTCTTACCTCCTTTTGAAGACAATGGGCTGCTTTTCTGGGTGCCTGATGTCCTCTGCCATCATTCATAAGTTGTTTTGTGGAATTTACTCAGCGTTTAAATGTTTTTTTGATGAATTTGTGCAGGAGAAAGTGGTCTCCCCATCCTATTCCTCCGCCATCTTAGGACCACTCCCCTGAACATATTCTTATTGTAGAAAATTTAAACACTACAGACATATATCCTGTAAAAAGTGGCAGGTCTGTTAGACATGCTGACCCCATCTGAATCCACTCTCCAGTAGGAGTTATTGCCAGCAGTTTGGTGTTTATTGTTCCTATCCATTTTAGAAAGCATTTTTGAATCTTAAAAAGTATTATACTTCCAAAAAGCAAGGATCATGTTTATGTGTTCTTTTATTTTTAGCCAGAACTTCATACACTGCCATCCCACTGTAAAGCTTTTTGTTTCATTTTGCAGAGGAATTTTCCTTGAGATACATTTATATTAGTTTTGCAGGCAATGAAGTACCAAGAAGACCTCCACAGAAGGCTGTTTCAGTTATCAAACCATTTTGTTTGGATCCAGAACAATGGGCTATTACATGCCTCAACATAAATGTTATGAATTAAGTGTGCACAACACATATTTTTGATTGATATCAGAAATAAATTCTTTCAGTATGTCTACTCAGGCAAAGCATAGAAGAGCAATTACATAATGAGTTTCATCAATTCTCTATGAATGCTGGTTCTTAAATTGAATCACTTAATCCCTCAATTAATGAGCTGCTGGCAGGAGGAATTTACAAAAAGAGACTTGCCTCAAGTCTCTTCTTCACTGTAGCTGATCAGTTCAGTTCAGTTCAGTTCAGTCATTAGGTCATATCCAACTCTTTGTGACCCCATGAACCGCAGCATGCCAGGCCTCCCTGTAAATCACCAACTCCCGAAGTATACCCAAACCCATGTCCTTTGAGTCAGTGATGCCATCCAGCCATCTCATCCTCTGTTGTCCCATTCTCCTCTGGCCCTCAATCTTCCCCAAAATCTTTTCCAAAGAGTCAGCTCTTTGCATCAGGTGGCCAAAGTATTGGACTTTCAGCTTCAACATCAGTCCTTCCAACGAACACCCATGACTGAGCTCCTTTAGGATGGACTGGTTGGATCTCCTTGCAGTCCAAGGGGGACTCTCAAGAGTCTTCTTGAACAACACAGTTCAAAACCATCAATTCTTTGACACTCAGCTATTTTATAGTCCAAATCTCACATTCATACATGACTAAAGGAAAAACCATAGCCTTGACTAGATGGACCTCTGTTGACAAAGTAATGTCTCTGCTTTTTAATATACTGTCTAGGTTGGTCATAACTTTCTTTCCAAGCAGTAAACGTCTTTTAATTTCATGGCTGCAGTGACCATCTGCAGTGATTTTGGAGCCCTCCAAATAAAGTTAGCCACTGTTTCCACTGGTTCCTCATCTATTTGCCATGAAGTGGTGGGACCAGATGCCGTGATCTTAGTTTTCTGAATGTTGAGTCTTAAGAAAGCTTTATCACTCTCCTCTTTCACTTTCATCAAGAGGTTCTTTAGTTCAGGGTGGTGTCATCTGCATTTCTGAGGTTATCGATACTTCTCCTGGCAATCTTGATTCCAGCTTGTGCTTCTTCCAGTCCAGCATTTCTCATGATGTACTCTGCATAGAAGTTAAATAAGCAGGGTGACAATATACAGCCTTGACGTACTCCTTTTCCTATTTGGAACCAGTCTGTTGTTCCATGTCCAGTTCTAACTGTTGCTTCCTGACCTGCCTGCAGGTTTCTCAAGAGACAGGTTAGGTGATCTGGTATTCCCATCTCTTTCAGAATTTTCCAGTTTGCTGTGATCCACACAGTCAAAGGCTTTGGCATAGTCAATAAAGCAGAAATAGATGTTTTTCTGGAACTCTTGCTTTTATGATGATCCAGCAGATGTTGGCAATTTGATCTCTGGTTCCTCTGCCTTTTCTAAAACTAGCTTGAACATCTGGAAGTTCATGGTTCACGTATTGCTGAAGCCTGGCTTGGAGAATTTTAAGCATTACTTTACTAGCATATGAGATGAGTGCAATTGTGTGGTAGTTTGACCATTCTTTGGCATTGCCTTTCTTTGGAATTGGAATGAAAACTGACCTTTTCCAGTCCTGTGGCCACTGCTGAGTTTTCCAAATTTGCTGGCAGATTGAGTGCAGCACTTTCTCAGCATCATCTTGCAGGATTTGAAATAGACCAACTGGAATTCCTCCACTAGCTTTGTTCATAGTGATGCTTCCTAAGGCCCACTTGACTTCACATTCCAGGATGTCTGGCTCTAGGTGAGAGATCATACCATTGTGGTTATCTGGGTCGTGAGGATTTTTTTTTTTTTTTTGTACAGTTTTTTTGTGTATTCTTGCCACCTCTTCTTAATATCTTCTGATTGCTAGGTCCATACCATTTCTGTCCTTTATTGAGGCCATCTTTGCATGAAATATTCCTTTGGTATTTCTGATTTTCTTGAAGAGATTTCTAGTATTTCCCATTCTATTGTTTTCCTCTATTTCTTTGCACTGATCACTGAGGAAGGCTTTCTTATCTCTCCTTGCTATTCTTTAGAACTCTGCTTTCAGATCCTTATATCTTTCCTTTTCTCCCTTCTTTTCACTTCTCTTCTTTTCACAGCTATTTGTAAGGCCTCCTCAGACAGCCATTTTTCTTTTCTGCATTTCTTTTTCTTGGGAATGGTCTTGATCTCTGCCTCCTGTACAATGTCACGAACCTCTGTCCATAGTTCATCAGGCACTCTGTTTGTCAGATCTAGTCCTTTAAATCTATTTCTCACTTCCACTGTATAATCATAAGGGATTTGATCTGGGCCATACCTGAGTGGTCTAGTGGTTTTTCCCACTTTCTTCAATTTAAGTCTGAATTGGCAATAAGGAGTTCATGATCTGAGCCACAGTCAGCTCCATCATTTTTTCGTTCTTGTTGTTGGCTCTATAGAGCTTCTCCAGCTTTGGCTACAAAGAACATAATCAATCTGATTTCACTGCTGACCATCTAGTGATGTCCATATGCAGAGTCTTCTCTTGTGTTGTTGGAAGAGGGTGTTTTCTTTGAGCAGTGCTTTCTCTTGGCAGAACTCTATTAGCCTTTGCCCTGCTTTATTCCATATTCCAAGGTCAAATTTGCTTGTTATTCCAGGTGTTGCTTGACTTCTTACTTTTGCATTCTAGTCCCGTATAATGAAAAAGAAATATTTTGGGGGTATTAGTTTTTGAAGGTCTTGTGGGTCTTCATAGAACCATTCAACTTCAGCTTCTTCATAGACTTGGATTATCATGATATTGAATGGTTTGCCTTGGAAACGAATAGAGATCATTCTGTCATTTTTGAGATTGCATCCAAGTACTGCATTTTGAACTCTTTTGTTGACTACTCCATTTCTTCTAAGGGATTCCTGCCCACAGTAGTAGATGTAGTGGTCATCTGAGTTAAATTCACCCATTCCAGTCCATCTTAGTTTGATGATTCCTAGAATGTCAACGTTCACTCTTGCTTCTCCTGTTTGACCACTTCTAATTTGCCTTGATTCATGGACCTAACATTCCAGGTTCCTATGCAATATTGCTCTTTATTGTTGTTGATCAATGGATCATATATTAATAATAGCAAATTTTCCCAAAGTGTCAATTAATATACCTATGTTTACTAGGCATGTTCTATGCTTATTTTGAGCCAAGCAATGTGGAGGTTTTCACATTCTCTTTGTCCTCAATGTCTCTAGCTGGTAAGATAAAGCACATACACATTTAAAGATCTAAAAAAAAAACTGTGTGGTATTGAGTATCAATGCAAAATAGGTACCTGGAGATCGCTTCACAGATGCTGTGGCACATGGGCCAAGTCTTAAGATTAGGTAGGAGGAAGTAAGTGGGAGGGGGATTCAGAAGGGAGGGGACACATGTATGCCTATGGTCAATTCATGTTGATGTGTGGCAAAACCCATTACAATATTGTAAAGTAATTACTCTCCAATTAAAATTTAAAAGAATGGATGAAAATAAAAGATTAGGTAGGTAGAATTGAATTAGCTTATTACAAATGTTAAGAGCAAGGTTTCCAGAATCCAGCCACCTGCATTGCATACTCTGGCTTCAAAATTTGCCGAGCATGTGATCTTGGGAAGGTAATTATTAATCTTTTTCCTTCAGTCACCTAATTTGTAAAATATAGATGTTACTAATACTACTTTACTCATAAGATTGTGGTGAGTATAAACTGAGATAATACTTGTAAAACATTTAGAACAGTACTAGATATGTAGTACATATTTGTTAACTCTTAGCTATTTCTATATAGATTATTAGTTAACTCTTAGCTATTTCTATATAGATTATTACTGTGATGAAAGAAATTCTGATTTGCCAAATCTCTGTGTAGCACAGCATTATAGATTTAAATTTTTTCATTCTTTTTAAAGCTCTCATTTGCTATGTTGTTGTTGTTTAGTTGCTGAGTTGTGTCCGACTCTTTTGTGACCCCATGGGGTTAGCCCACCATGCTTCTCTTCTCTGTCCATGGGATTTCCCAGGTAAGAATGCTGGAGTGGGTTGCCATTTCCTTCACCAGGGGATCTTCCTGACCCAGGGATTGAACCCACATCTCTTGTGTCTCCTCCACTGCAGATAGATTCTTTACCACTGAGCCACTAGCGAATCCCCCTCATTTATGTGTGTGTGTGCATGTGTATTAAGTCAGTTCAGTCATGTTCAATTCAGTGAGACTCTATGGATTGCAACCTGCCAGGCTCCTCTGTCTCTGGTATTATCCAGGAATGAATACTGGAGTATATACTTATTAAATAATCTTAAAATTGTACCTTTTACTTTTCACTCTGTACTCATGTGTAATTTGAGTTTTTTACATCCAATTCTTGTTTATATAGTTTTATTGGGATATAATTTACATGCCATAAATTTGCTCATGTTAAGTGTATGATCTAGTGAGTTTTATTACATTTACAGAGTTGTAAAATCATCACCATAATCTAACTCTAGAACATTTTCATCACCCCTAAAAAAACTCTCATATAAATTTGCTATAGCAAACTATTGTATTTCTTGTGCATGTTTTATTTGGTATTAATTTTTTTTAAGATCAATAGAGCAAAAATAAAGGGAGAACTGATGGCAAACCTAGAAGTCAATTAATAAACTATGACTGCTTCTTTCTAAAACAATGCCAGCATGTAAAATTATACTTTTAAGACTTGACTCACTGCGTCAGATTATACTATTTCAGTAGTAAATTTGCCCTCCATTAAAAAAAAAAAAAAACTTCCAGAACTTAAAGTGACCCTTTTATGTAGTTTAAAAAAACACCTTGGGAAGTTGTTCTAAAGTATTTTCAGTCAGTTGGCGTGTTTGATGGGGCAAAGGAACCACTCCTTCCATTTGCTCCTGCTTTTCTGCAGAAAATGCAACCAAATCTCTACAGAATTAGGGAAATCCTTACTTTTGATGAGATGTAGTGATATTATGTATGCATTTTTATTAAAATAAGAAATTCTAAATGCATAATGCATAACATTAACTTAATATAAATAATTATATCATTTTTTATTAATGGTATAAGGTAGCCTGTAGGGTCATATGGACCATGAATTGCAAACCAAAGTCCTTTGTCAGAGTGATCTCTGAAGTGTGACATACTGGGAACGATCACATGGGCATGGAGTCAGGCAAAACTAGGCTTGAATTCTGAGTCACTCAGTAACTGTAAAACCTTAGGTGAATCACTTAACCTTTCACAGCCTGTTTCCTTTTTTCAAAATAAAGGTGTAATACCTACCTTGTTTGGCTATTGTGAGCATTAAGTGAGAACATGTATGGAAAGAATGAAGTGTTTAGCATTAAATAAATATTTATTTTTTCCCTCTGCTTCCTTTCTTTTCTTCCCTCACTCCTTTTCTTGTTTATCCCTCCTTACTTCTCTATTTTGTTTCTTCTTTCCTTTCTTTTATCTTTTGTCATGACATTTGTTTCTTTCTAACTGGCTCTGAGGAAACTGTATAAAAGTTTCCTTTTAAAGAATCTACAAACAATAATTGGTGTTGGAGAAGACTCTTGAGAGTCCCTTGGATCGCAAGGAGATCAAATCAGTCAATCCTAAAGGAAACAATCCTGAATATTCATTGGAAAGACTGATGCTGAAGCTGAAGCTCCAATATTTTGGCCACCTGATGCAAAGAACTGATTCATTGGAAAAGACCCTGATGCTGGGAAAGATTGAAGGCAGGAGGAGAAGGGGACAACAGAGAATGAGATGATTGGATGGCATCACAAACTTGATGGACATGAGTTAGAGCAAGCTCCAGGAGTTGGTGATGGACAGGGAAGCCTGGCATGCTGCAGTCCATGGGGTGGCGAAGGGTCAGACATGACTGAGCGACTGAACTGAACTGAACACCCGATGACTCCATTTCTGAACACAGAAGTGCACAAGAATGTGATCACAGCATTCAAGCTGGCTCATTTTGTATCCAAAACTTTTTTCATCATCTTCTGCCACCGCTTCCCCCCCCCTTAAGTATAGCTGAGCTTTGATAATTTAAATCAAGTCTCATGTAAAAACAGGTTCTTCAAAGTTGTATCATTACAAATATTGGGTTTCCCAAACACTCCCTCTCAATTCTTGCTTTTTTATGTTAAATTATATTTTGATGATTAGTTTTTGGAACACAAAGCATTATTTGCAGAATTATACCTGATTTGATATTTGAATACTCGACAGTTCTCTGGGGGTAAGAGTTGTGAACCTGGAAAATGTCTGCAATTTCTACTTTATATGCACGTGATGGGAGCAAAATGTTAATGGAAAAATGTTTGCTTCAGAGTTTCTCACATTCACTGTGTTGTGGTAAATATGATTTAGCATGAACTCACATTGTTACTGGAGCTGTGCCTACAGAAACTGCCCTGGTAATGTGTTTGTATGGTACTTAATTAAGTGTATGTTGCAACTTGTTCCTATTATGCATTCCAGTTTGAACAATGTGCAATAGCCAAACATAAAATTAGGACCTACGTTTTCCATTATGTATGTCAAATCTCCCTGATTTTAAAAGTAGTTGTGACTTGCAAATTATAAAACAACAAAAAAGTCAACATAAAACACAAAAGTCAAAGGTGTCTGGGAAGTATTAGATAAAATGAACAGGTGAGATTTGTTAGTTAATTTGAGTACTACTAGGTTACCTGGGAAATCAGAGTCTCTTCTAGTCAAGCCATAGCAAAGAGAGCTTTCTTATCAAATAGTTAATGCCATGCCCTGAGATATGAGCTGTGGCAGTTAGGAAGTGCTCTCAATTGTCCAGACCACTCTAATTTATTACAAGGAAGTTATAAAGAACAAACAACACCAAGTAACATCTACCTCCTGGAAACTAAAGTTCCAGAAATGGAGCTAAGCACAGATGAAATGTAAGGACCAAGTGGACCTAGTTAGTAATAAACAGAGTGGTAGAAAATAAGGAGAAAATCATGAGGGCATTTGGCTATTTGGATGACTTGGATTTTTACTTTGAAAGTTATATCATTTGAGAGTTGTGAGAAGGGAACTACATGAATGATTCCTGTTTTGAATAAATTATTCTGGCTTGTTTGTTGAGAATACACTATAGTGAAGACAAGGGCAGAAGAAAGGAAATCAATTTGTAAGGTGCAGTTTTATAGGCAAAAGATTATGATAGCTTGGATAAGAAGAGGTGGTGAGAATATGTCACATGCTTCCCTGGTGGCTCAGCTGGTAAAGAATCTGCCTGCAATGCAGGGGATTCAATCCCTAGTAGGAGAACTAAAATCCCATATGTTGCATGGTGTGGCCCAAAAACCAAATCAAAACAAAAGTCTACAAATAACATATGCTGAACAGAGTATGGAGAAAAGGGAACCCTACTACACTACTGGTGGGAATGTAAATTGGTTGAGCCACTATGGAGAACAGTACAGAACTTCCTTAAGAACCAAAAATAGGCTTGCCAAGTGTGTGTGTGCATGCGTTAGTTGCTCATTTGTGTCTGACTCTTCCAACCTCAGGGACTGTAGCCCACCAGACTCCTCTGTCCAGCAATCACACTTCTGGACATATGTTTGAATGAAACTATAGTATGAAAAGATACCTGCACCCTCTATGTTCATCATAGTGCTGTTTACAATAGCCAAGACATGGAAGCAACCTAAATATTTATCACCTAATGAATAGATAAAGAAATGTGGGCATATATATATGGACTTTAGTATCAAAGACAGTGGTTAAAGGGAATTCCCTAAAACGCAGTATTGGGGCACTTCTATCTAGAAATAATTTAAGTTAGAAGCAACTTCAAGTAGGTTCTTTGCATGTGATGATATCATGGCATGATATTATATCAGTAGTCATTGCTACTAGTTAGAATATATAAGCCAAATCTGGAAAAGGGCATGGAAACCCACTCCAGTATTCTTGACAGAAAAATCCCATGGGCTGAGCAGCCTGGTGAGCTACAACCCATGGGGTTGCAAAGAGTCAGATACAAGTGAAGCTGCTGAGCACGGCATGAGCCAAATCACCTTTGCTTCTTCCTAAAGTGAATTTAAAATAATATTTCCATAATTAATAGCAAACAATATGAAATCTAGACATTTTGTTTTAGTCATACTCTCAAATCACACATGTCACATTTTCAAGGCTACTACACTAGACAGTGCAGAGATTTTGAATATGTGAATATGAAATTTAACAAAGGTTCGTATAGCCAAAGCTATGGCCTTTCCAGTAGTCATGTATTACTGAATGTGAGAGTTGGACCATAAAGAAACTGATGCTTTTGAATTGTGATACTGAAGAAGACTCTTGAGAGTCCCTTGCACAGCAAGGAGATCAAAGCAGTCAATCCTAAAGGAAAACAGCCCTGAATATTCATTGGAAGGACTGAGGCTGAAGCTGAAGCTCCAGTACTTTGGCCACCTGATGCAATAAGCGAACTCATTGGAAAAGACCCTGATGCTGGGAAAGATTGAGGGCAGGAGAAGGTGGTGACAGAGGATGAGATGGTTGGATGGCATCATTGACTCAATGGACATGAGGTTGAGCAAACTCTGGGAGACAGTGAAGAATAGGGAGGCCTGGCGTGCTGCAGTTGATGGGGTCACAAAAAGTTGGACGTGACTGAACAACTGAACAACAACAATGACTTCCTAGTAAATGTGTATATTGGAAATAGGTAAAGTGGGAAATAATGTCCAAATCATTTAAAATGATTCCCTAGGTGTGTATACAGCCTGTGATGCACACATTTATGAATGACTTTGTAGCAGATGAATTGAATTGTTAGATGTCATCATACCAGACAAAAGCTATTTCTCTAGATTATGGATAAGAATTTTGAAGCTTGAGCGGGAGCAGGTGGGAAGAAGTTTAGACAACAAGGTGAGTCAGTACTACTGGCTTCCTAAGGAAGTCATATAACACAATTTTTTGGTTGTTCATAGCTTGACTGCTTCTACGACTTCCTTCCTAGTCAAAGATGAAGACTGTACATGTTCTTTTCAGATTTTAACTAAATTGAAGTTATTGCATATGAAGAACCAAATTCTTTGTATTATGTGTTCCTAAGAGAAAGGAATCTTGCCCCAAGCATGCCTCAACATTAACTATTAAACAATTAACCCTTTGATGTCCATTTCATATTTCCCACACAATTGTATATTTGAAAATAAGATAACTTGGGCTACTGTAGAGAGAGAGAGAGAGAATATTTATAGCAATTTTCCCCAAAATTAATCTCACAACAGTGGGTAATTCTAATGTGGTGTGATTTTTTATCTTTCCATATTTCCTGATAACTACTGCAAAGTACCCATAGTATATGGTGTTGTAAATGTCATTGGTAGAGTGCCATTTTTTAAAAAGTTTATTCTCTTTAAAATGTAAATTCCATGTGAGGAAGTAACATTTTAAATTGTTAATTGTCATTTATACTTTGATATTTTAGTCTCTGGAGCCTGGGGGTGATGTTACTATCAAGAATCAAAAATGCAAAAACTTGTCAAAGATAGAGATCTTCCTTCACAATTTTACTTTGCAATACGTTGCAATTTTGAATATTTTATCTTTGCATGGTGTTATAGACCCATAATTAAATATCTGCCTCATAAGACTATCATGGGAATAAGAGATTATCCATGTAAAGCACCAAGCATAGTATTTGGCAAAGAGTAAATTCTCAGTTAGCAATAAAAATTCCTTAGCCATTTATCAACCAATAGCAACTGGGAATCAGTAGACTGTGCTTAATGGAGTTAAGAGAAAGGGTAAAATAATATCGTATGCATTCATAGCATATTTTTCCCAAAGATCTTTAAAACACTTTCATTTAATTAGTGAGGCATCAATGTGAGGTAAGTAAGAGGAGTTTCACTTTCAAGTTATGAAAAGTAACTAGGCAATTCATTCAAGGTTATAGAATAAATCACAGCCAAAGTCTGAAGGTCTTATAACTCTTATTCATATATCCTATTATCTATGCTAAACTGCTTTACAGAGGCCCAAATTCTGGAGGTATATGGGCTCCTATATATTTTCGATTTTATGAAAATAAACTAGGCCTTATGATGCAATCGGACAAGTGATTTCATTCACTGTAAGTATAAAACTGATAGTAGCAATAAATATAATGATTTAATAGTTAAATCTAAGAAATAGAATTTTAAAAGGCAAAAATAAACATAACACATTAACACTATCTCTAATTTGATGCAATCGAATGCTGAGGTGGGAGATGCTGTGTAGGAAAGGAAAATGGGTGTCAGTGTATTGGTTACTTGTGGCTGTCAATATAAATGAATAATTTTCTAGAAATAGTTATTTTATTTTTTCAGTTGACTTGATTCATTGGAAAAGACTCTGATGCTGGGAGGGATTGGGAGCAGGAGGAAAAGGGGATGACAGAGGATGAAATGGCTGGATGGCATCACCGACATGAGTTTGAGTGAACTCCGGGAGTTGGTGATGGACAGGGAGGCCTGGCGTGCTGTGATTCATGGGGTTGCAGAGTCGGACATGACTGAGTGACTGAACTGAACTGAACTGAGCTTATGCTTAAACAACTGTGGACTGATTGAGTAGAATAACCTCAGAAACATGATTTATCATTTTCCACCCACAATTTGTTTTTAACCATTAACTAATTGGACATAATGCCAAAGTATCATACTGTCATACTACAGTAACATTAGGTTATCACAGAATTGGAAAGGTCACAAAGATTAATCACGAGCTGGAGATGGAGCTTTTCAGAGCTATTTGCTTATGCTGAAAATTTGCTCTTTCATTTTTAGTTAGAGGAACACACAACATTAGAGCAGAAATTTTTATTAATTGTAATGCTTTCAAAAGGTCAACTGTTCTTCATAAAGCCTCTAGTGTTCACATATGAACCTTGCACAGACCAGTTTTTACTAGGGCTGGAATTATAGTATCAAATCAGGTAGTTGATTAATGGTCACATGCCAAGTACCACTTCTGCTAAAAGTGTATTTACTAAAAAAAGGGTCACTCCCTGTACTAGAGTCCTTCCTACACAAGAAAGCCCAATGTATCAATGTATTGATTCATATCTTTTGCCATTTCTCCAAATTTCTGACACATTGAGATCTACTTTAAGCTCAGTGTTTACCAACTGATGCATTTCCCAAACATATTCAAAATAAATTATAAACTGTTATACTTTTAAATTTCAGTTTACCATTGTCTTCTTTCTCTAAGACACCTTTTTTGAGAAAACAAAACAATGATTCTAGTCAAGAGTAGATGACTAAAATGATTTATGTGTTTTTGTTATATTTTTGCTTACTCAATGAAGGTTACATCACTTAAAAATAAGTATATGGGTTATACATAAAAAGAGATACTGTGCATACATGTATTTAAAAAAAGGAGGCACAATTAAACTTCTGCTTCAAATCAATCCTAGGTTTCAGCTATTTTCAACTGGGAATTATGCAGATATTTAGACAAAGAACCTGCTTTGACAAATTGCTTTAAAAAAAAAAAAACTCTTTCAATTAGTTACATTATTTTCCATATGCCTATTGCATATTCACATCATTCTGTCACTATTTTGCTTTCAGGACGAGTTTAAGGCAACATAATAATAAAATAGTATTATTCCATCAAGTTCCAGGTTCCAAAATACAATAAAACCATACATTACTTTATACACTTCAAATTTGAGGTATGCACTGATTCATGTAGAGGTTGAAATGAACCTTATTTATGAAGAAAGTATCTGCTTGGGAGAATAGAAAAATATAAATGATCAAATTGATTATGTCGATTTTCAAGAAATCATCTGCTTACTTACAACTTAAAATACTGTCTCTCCCTCCCCTATTTCTCCAGCACTTTATATTTATTTCAACCATCACTTTGTATTTGGTTATTTTATGATGACTGTTCTCATAGATGTCTCCTTAGTAGATTATAAACTCTTTGTCAATAGGGAATAGTGCCTTATTTTTTACTATATTTTTAGTTAAAATGTATTAACTATTTATAATGTGCTGGGCATTGTTCTAAATGTTTTCACATTTACCATCTCATTTTTAAGCTTCACAAGAATCTATCCAGTAGATATTATCAAGAGCTCTATTCTTGAGATAGGGAAAATGAAGCTTGAAAAAGTTAAATGAAGAGCTGGTTTGAAACCTCAGCACTCTGACCCAAGTGCCTCACCAGGCTTTGTAGCCACTTTTAATTGTTTGGGTCCCACTTGGGAGGCAAGGATGAAGTGAAATAAAGGACCACCTATTAGGTCTAAATAAGAGCAATGCAAGAGTACCATATGGGTCTTGTGTAGCCAGAAAGTAGTTTTTTCCCATTTAACAGGTATTTAGTCACCTTAATTCACTTGAAAACCCCTCAGGTAGAGGTAACAAGAATAAGTCAGTTTTGGGGATAGACCAAGCCTTAAGATTAAAGTGGCTGTGATAGCACACAAGCGAGGCCAAGAGGAGCTACCCCATGTCCAAGGTCAGGGGCAGCGGCTTAGAGTCCCAGGATGCGATGGTGCAGGAACGGCCAAGAGGAGCTACCCTGCATCCAGGGTCAGGGGCGACGGCCAAGAGTGCCAAGCTGTGACAGCACAGGAGCAGCCGAGAGGAACTACCACACGTCCGAGGTCAGGGTTGGTGGCCGAGAGGACCTATCCCATGTCCAAGGAGTGGTGACTGCCCGGGTGCAGGAGGACCTAGAGGAACTACTCCACGTTCAAGGTCAGGAGGTGTGGCGGTGAGAAGATACCCCTTGTCCAAGGTAAGGAGGAGCAGCTGCACTTTGTTGGAGCAGCAGTGAAGAGATACCCCATGTCCAAGGTAAGAGAAACCCAAGTAAGATGGTAGGTGTTGCAAGAGGGCATCAAAGGGCAGACACATTGAAACCATAATCACAGAAAACTAGCCAATCAAATCACAGGGGCCACAGCCTTGTCTAACTCAATGAAACCAAGCCATGCCCTGTGGGGCCACCCAAGATGGGCGGGTCATGGTGGAGAGGTCTGACAGAATGTGGTCCACTGGAGAAGGAAATGAATGGTAAACCACTTCAGTATTCTTGCGATGAGAACCCCATGAACAGTATGAAAAGGCAAAATGATAGGATACTGAAAGAGGAACTCCCCAAGTCATTAGGTGCCCAATATGCTACTGGGGATCAGTGGAGAAGTAACCCCAGAAAGAATGAAGGGATGGAGCCAAAGAAAAACAATACCCAGTTGTGGATGTGACTGGTGATAGAAGCAAGGTCCCATGCTGTAAAGAGCAATATTGCATAGGAACCGGGAATGTCAGGTCCATGAATCAAGGCAAATTGGTAGTGGTCAAACAAGAGATGGCAAGAGTGAATGTCACCATTCTAGGAATCAGTGAACTAAAATGGACTGGAATGGGTGAATTTAACTCAGATGACCATTATATCTACTACTGTGGGCAGGAATCCCTTAGAAGAAATGGAGTAGCCACTATGGTCAACAAAAGAGTCTGAAATGCAGGACTTGGATGCAATCTCAGAAATGACAGAATGACCTCTGTCCATTTCCAAGGCAAACCATTCAATATCACAATAATCCAAGCCTATGCCCCAATCAGTAATGCTGAAGAAGCTGAAGTTGAATGGGTCTATGAAGACCTACAAGACCTTTTAGAACTAACAGCCCCAAAAGATGTCCTTTTCATTATAGGGGACTGGAATGAAAAAGTAGGAAGTCAAGAAACACCTGGAGTAACAGGCAAATTTGGCCTTGGAATATGGAATGAAGCAGGGCAAAGGCTAATAGAGTTTTGCCAAGAGAAAGCACTGGTCATAGCAAACACCCTCTTCCAACAACACAAGAGAAGACTCTACACATGGACATCACCAGATGGTCAACACTGAAATCAGATTGATTATATTCTTTGCAGCCAAAGATGGAGAAGCTCTATACAGTCAGCAAAAACAAGACAGGGAGCTGACTGTGGCTCGGATCATGAACTCCTTATTGCCAAATTCAGACTTAAATTAAAGAAAATGCGGAAAACCACTAGACCATTCAGGTATGACCTAAATCAAATCCCTTATGATTATACAGTGAAATTGAGAAATAGATTTAAGTGACTAGATCTGATAGATAGAGGGCCTAATCAACTATGGACTGAGGTTCATGACATTGTCCAAGAGACAGGGATCAAGACTATCCCCATGGAAAAGAAAAGCAAAAAGGCAAAATGGCTGTCTGGGAAGGCCTTAAAAGTAGCTGTGAAAAGAAGAGAAGGGAAAAGCAAAGGAGAAAAGGAAAGATATAAGCCTCTGAATGCAGAGTTCCAAAGAATAGCAAGAAAAGATAAGAAAGCGTTCCTCAGTGATCAATGCAAAGAAACAGAGTAAAAGAACAGAATGAGAAAGACTAGAGATCTCTTCAAGAAAATAAGAGATACCAAAGGAATATTTAATGCAAAGATGGGCTCAATAAAGTACAGAAATGGTATGGAACTAACAGAAGCAGACGATATTAAGAGGAGGTGGCAAGAATACAGAGAAGAATGGTACAAAAAAGATCTTCACGACCATGATAATCACGATGGCATGATCTCTCACCTAGAACCAGGCATCCTGGAATGTGAAGTCAAGTGGGCCTTACAAAGTATCACTATGAACAAAGCTAGTGGAGGTGATGGAATTCCAGATGGGATATTTCAAATCCTGAAAGATGATGCTGTGAAAGTGCTGCACTCAATATGCCGGCAAATTTGGAAAACAGCAGTGGCCACAGAACTGGAAAAGTTCAGTTTTCATTCCAATCTCAAAGAAAGGCAATGCCAAAGAATGCTCAAACAACCACACAATTGCACTCATCTCACACACTAGTGAAGCAATGCTCAAAATTCTCCAAGCCAGGCTTCAGTAATACATGAAACATGAACTTCCAGATGTTCAAGCTAGTTTTAGAAAAGGCAGAGGAACCAGAGATCAAATTGCCAACATCCACTGGATCATGGAAAAAGCAAGAGAGTTCCAGAAAAACATCTATTTCTGCTTTATTGACTATACCAAAGCCTTTGACTGTGTGGATCACAATAAACTGTGGAAAATACTAAAAGAGATGGGAATACCAGGCCACACGACCTGCCTCTTGAGAAACCTATATGCAGGTCAGGAAGCAACAGTTAGCACTGGCCATGGAACAACAGACTGGTTCCAAATAGGAAAAGGAGTACGTCAAGGCTGTATATTGTCTCCCTGCTTATTTAACTTCTATGCAGAGTACGTCATGAGAAATGCTGGACTGGAAGAAACACAAGCTGGAATCAAGATTGCCGGGAGAAGTATCAATAACCTCAGATATGCAGAAGACACCACCCTTATGGCAGAAAGTGAAGAGGAGCTAAAAAGCTACTTGATGAAAGTGAAAGAGGAGAGCGAAACAGTTAGCTTAAAGCTCAACATTCAGAAAACCAAGATCATGGCATCTGGTCCCATCACTTCATGGGAAATAGATGGGGAAACAGTGGAAACAGTGTCAGAATTTATTTTGGGGGGGGGGCTCCAAAATCACTGCAGATGGTGACTGCAGCCATGAAATTAAAAGACGCTTACTCCTTGGAAGGAAAGTTATGACCAACCTAGATATCATATTCAAAAGCAGAGACATTACTTTGCCGACTAAGGTCCGTCTAGTCAAGGCTATGGTTTTTCCAGTGGTCATGTATGGATGTGAGAGTTGAACTGTGAAGAAAACTGAGCGTCAAAGAATTGATACTTTTGAACTGTGGTGTTGGAGAAGACTCTTGAGAGTCCCTTGGACTGCAAGGAGATCCAACCAGTCCATTCTAAAGGAGATTGGTCCTGGGTGTTCTTTGGAAAGAATGATGCTAAAGCTGAAACTCCAGTACTTTGGCCACCTCATGCGAAGAGTTGACTCATTGGAAAAGACTCTGATGCTGGGAGGGATTGGGGGCAGGAGGAGAAGGGGACAACCGAGGATGAGATGGCTGGATGGCATCACCAACTCAATGGAAGTGAGTTTTTGTGAACTCCAGGAGTTGGTGATGGACAGCGAGCCTGGCGTGCAGCGATTCATGGAGTTGCAGAGTCAGATACGACAGAGCGACTGAACTGAACTGAACTGAACTAAGATTAATGTGCTTCAGAAGGGCAACAGAAAAGTAGAGTCTCTGAATCTGGAAGATGATACAGACTTCAATATAACTTTTAGCCTCAAGCATGGAGCAGACACGTTTTCAACAAAGTTACTAGAAAGAGGTTCTCCAGAATTCAGTTTTATTTTTAAAATCTTATATTTTGTCATGTATTCATATCTTCAGTTCAGTCAGGTCGCTCATTCATGTCCGACTCTGTGACCCCATCAATGCATTACGCCAGGCCTCCCTGTCCATCACCAACTCCTGGAGTTCACTCAAACTCATGTCCATCAAGTTGGTGATGCCATCCAGCCATCTCATCCTCTGTCGTCCCTTTCTCCTCCTGCCCCCAATAACTCCCAGCTTCAGGGTCTTTTCCAATGAGTCAGCTCTTTGCATGAGGTGGCCAAGGTATTGGAGTTTCAGCTTCAGCATCAGTCCTTCCAAAGAACACCCAGGACTGATCTCCATTAGGATGGACTGGTTGGATCTCCTTGTAGTCCAAGGGACTCTCAAGAATCTTCTCCAACACCACAGTTCAAAAGCATCAATTCTTTGGCACTCAGCTTTCTTCACAGTCCAACTCTCACACCCATACCTGGTCACTGGAAAAGCTATAGCCTTGACTAGACTGACCTTTGTTGGCAAAGTATGGTCTGCTCTTGAATGTGGTCTCTAGGTTGGTCATAACTTTCTTTCCAAGGAGTAAGCACTTTTAATTTCATGGCTGCAATCACCATCTGCAGTGATTTTGGAGCCCAAAAAAATAAAGTCTGACACTGTTTCCACTGTTTCCCCATCTATTTCCCATGAAGTGATGGGACCAGATGCCATGATCTTAGTTTTCTGAATGTTGAGCTTTAAGTCAACTTTTTCACTCTCCACTTGCACTTTCATCAAGAGGCTTTTTAGTTCNAGTGATTTTGGAGCCCAAAAAATAAAGTCTGACACTGTTTCCACTGTTTCCCCATCTATTTCCCATGAAGTGATGGGACCAGATGCCATGATCTTAGTTTTCTGAATGTTGAGCTTTAAGCCAACTTTTTCACTCTCCACTTTCACTTTCATCAAGAGGCTTTTTAGTTCCTCTTCACTTTCTGCCATAAGGGTGGTGTCATCTGCACATCTGAGGTTATTGATATTTCTCCCAGCAATCTTGATTCCAGCTTGTGCTTCTTCATAAAAAAGAATTATTTTTATGCTTTGAAACCCCTTTCCTATCTCAGTGTCTTATCCCTTACATTTGCTGCTAGTTTTATGGCCAACTTATTTATTAATATTTTACTTTTAAATCTAAGTGGAGTTTACTGTGTTGTATAGGGAAAAGTCCAGACTCTGTTGAAACATGAAGTTTCTTTGCTTCCTCATAAGAATGTGGAGTTAAAAAATATGATTGAGCCCTTGTTTATGGTAAATAATTCTTACTCATTGCAGATAAGCTCTCCAGCCCTCCAGCAGGCCATGTGGTGAGTTCAAGGTCCAATCCAACAGCACAAGGGAATTCACACTAGCCCTGAGCTCTGAAGATGGTGTCACAGTCTTCGGGCCGGCAGGACTCACCTGTGGACCCCTGGGAAGGGGTCAGCGATGACCCAGGCGGCACTGACAGCTTGCCCAGCCTCCTGGACACTGAGCACCCCTCCTGCCCATCAGACATCAGGTTTACAAGGCACAGAGCTGCCTGGATTAACCCCCCGTGTGCGCAGCAGCAGCTGCAGGACACGTCCCCCCAGGTACTCGCAGTGGGGAACAGAGAGAGCCACACTGTGTCCAACACCAAATCTCCCTTGGGCGCTTCACCCTCGTCTCTTGGGGACTCCGTGGTGGAGGCATCACTGTCGAAGGGCACTGCAGACTCTGTGGGCAGCTCCTCTGCCCGGGGCGCAGCTGGCAATGGCAGTGACTCCGCTGTTACCTCGAAGGAAGAGCGGGCAGTGCTCCCAAGATGCTGTCCTCACACGTCTCTGATCACGAGCTCCAAGACTGTGTCCGGTCCCCCATGTCCTGAGGATGGTAGGGGTTTTTTCAAGCCTTCCCAGCTGACAGCTTCTGCTGATGCAGGTAACTCTAGTTTGGACTTCCACCCTTCCTGTCTGATCTCACACCTGCTCTTGCTTGCGGCTGAGGCTGAGTGTTCCTCATGAGGAAAAGGCTACTGGTTTTCCTGGATGCTCACCAGCCAGGGTGCCAGCTCAGTTCATATCGTCTTTAGCCCAGCCACTGGGAGGGTCACAACTGATGGAGTCAAGAATTCCCTTTCTCCTGAGACTGCAGGAGAACTTCGTCAATAATCAGTGTCAGCTGTCATCTTAGAGCACCAGAAGTGCTCAGCATTTAGCGTGATGGTGGAAGGTGGTCCCTAGTGAGTGAGCCCCGGTTCACACCAGTGCTCATGTGGGAGAGGAACACACCTCACCTGTTAGATTTACCTGGACAGGGTGTGACTAGAAAAATAGTAAGGTTTAAAAACAGGAACCACAATTCCTCCAAACGGGACAAAACTTTTTTCCAATTAAAACCAGGTCTCCCGTTGCTCTAAGGTCAGGCACATATTTCTAAAATGCCAAAATTCTGAAACTCGAGTAATCCATGCCAGATGCCACTCGAGTCAATAAATTAAGCTATTCTTGTTATTATGATTTGTGGCATGCTTAGTTAATGTTAAATATTAATTATTCTATATTCACACTTTGCATTAAATTGTATTTTTGTTGGAATCCTAGTTCAAATAGTCAAGGAAGTTTTTTTATTTTAAAGCAATTTAAAAGCTGCCTATGTGTGTGTGTACACTCATGTATATTTATTTCTCATTAGCAGAAACCAGTCCTCTCCCTTTCCTAAGATATGAGCTTTATTTGTTCTACTGAAACTTTTGAAAACTCAAAGATGGTGACAATCTTTAACATACAATTTAAGAATAGCAGATTCTGGACAATCTTTTCAATGAGCTAACTTGGAGATAATAACCAAGTTTGAGCAATATAGCACAGTCTGATGGCATGCATGCTCAGTAGCTCAGTCTGATTGCAGGCCTTTTTTTTCTTTTTCGCTCACCTGCCTGGGTAGTTCTCAGGAAAAAAGTGACTTACAAATTTAGTGGTTGAAAACTAAGAAGTTAGTCTCCTACTTGATTGTCTCATGGGAGGGTGAGGAGAAAAGAGAGAAAATTGAAAGTCTTTCCCACAGACCACCACCACGACAAGTTATAAAGAGAAGATGATCTTTAGGGCCTAGTGAGCTGCTGCTGCTGCTGCTAAGTCGCTTCAGTCGTGTCCGACTCTGTGCGACCCCATAGACGGCAGCCCACCAGGCTCCCTCGTCCCTGGGATTCTCCAGGCAAGAACACTGGAGTGGGTTGCCATTTCCTTCTCCAATGCATGAAAGTGAAAAGTGAAAGTGAAGTTGCTCAGTCGTGTCCAACTCCTAGCGACCCCATGGACTGCAGCCCACCAGGCTCCTCCATCCATGGGATTTTCCAGGCAAGAGTACTGGAGTTGGGGTGCCATCGCCTTCTCCGAGGGCTTAGAGTATCCCTGCCCCCAATAACTTTTTGTGTTCCTGAGCAAGAAGTTGTTCTGCAATTTAAAATTATCCTTTCTGGGACTTCCCTGGTGGTTCAGTGGTAACAACTTCGCTTTCCAGTACAGAGGGAACAGGTTAAATCTATGCTCATGAAACTAAGATCCCACATGTCTCTCATCTTAAAAACAAACAAACAACAACAACAAAATAAAACAGAAGCAGTATTGTAACAAATTCAATAAAGACTTTTAAAAAATAGTCCACATCAAAGGACATCTGTAAAGAAAAGTAAATAAAATTATCCTTTGCCCCAGAAAGAAAACAAACACACCAGCCCCTTTTGTCCAAAAACAGTGACCCTAGCAATCTCTCTAAGTACCTTTAAAAAACCACTCCATTTTTTTGGCCATCTGTCTTAAACCTGGCGAGGGGATTCTTACACGGGTTTAAGGAAAAGAAGTCCCGAGTGATCTGGTTCTTTCTTTGGTGTAGGGGCAGCACTGGGCAGAACAGGCATTTGCCGTTATGAGGCATTTTCCGGGATCTGCTGCATCTCAAATGGCAGTAGCGGGGGTTTCCTTTCTTAGATTTTATGGAGGGAAACACAGCTGAGCCTATCTGCATTTCCTGAGGCTGAAAGAAACAATTCCTTTTGTTGGCATAGGATCTATACGTTTACAGTGCTTCTACATTCCTTAGCTCCTTCAGTTTCCTAATAAAATGATTATCCTAATTCCTAGGATGAGGAAATTTTACTGTAGAGGCACAGTTGGTGTGTGGAGAGCTGGAACTGGAAGCCACTGCCTGATTTTTCTCTGCATTTTCCCCTCTATTGTCAGAGTCCCCAGACCAGGACCTATAACCAAATGCCACCAGACTTCTGATTTTACAGATAAAGCTGTGTTTGTCTTGTTTATAGCTGCTTTCTCAGGGCAACGGCAGAACCGAGTAATATTGCAGCAGGTGCTGTGTGGCCCTCAGGTCCTACATTTCCTACATAGTCCTTTTCAGAAAAAGTTTGCCTACCCCAGATGGCTTCTGAAGCTAAGAGGTCCAAAGTTTTCAATGGAACAGTGGAGTTCTTGAACACGAGGCAGGAAGGGGTTATGTTACTGAGTCCAAACCCACTCTGCTCATCGCATGACAGGTGAATTAATTGAGAGACGAGGTGTTGAGGCAAGGACTATGACTTTATTCAGAAAGCCGGCTGACCCAGAAGATGGTAGACTAATGTCTCAAAATAACCATCTTATCAGGGTCTGGATACCAGGTTCTTTTATAGAACAGACATGGGGGAAGGGAGGATGTAAAGTACAAAAGACCATTAATCTTACAAATATCTCCCGGAATGGCCAGCCTCCAGGAAGGAATGTGTTAATTTTTTCCTTCCTATAGCCATCCACTGGTGGACAGGGTCCTGAACAAAAGGCATTTTGGTTTCACATTCAGGCAGAGGGGCAGGGTTCCCTGAAGCAGGCCATTAGGTATGGATAGTATCCTTTTATTGAACCAAAGCAACAGGGAAGCACAGGTTAAAGTAAAAGAAACAGATCCATCATGGAGTCAGTTTTTCCCTGCAATAATTGGAGGAATCCTGCTTGCCTGTGTGTTTGCCACCCCAAGAGCTTTAAAACCATCAAGACATCTGTAGCACTTGGTTCTGATGCATCAGGTTGGCACAGCAGCGGTTATGGCAAAACAGAAATGTTTTGCCTTATGTGCAGTAATCAGATACCACGTGACCTCATTTTTGTCTTGGTGGTGTTCATTGCCAGTAATGGAGTGGCTTAATAAGGATGCAGAATGGATGAGTCAGCCGAATATAACCTCTGCAGTTTCTTCTTGTTTCTGACTAGAGGAAGATCATTTTAGAGAAGCGGTGCTGACCTTTCTCAGATAGATTTTGTTACTGTAAACAGGAAGTTTTAGGTCATTTGCAGTGCGTTGGAGGAATGATCCCGTAATTCTTACGGTCCTGCTTCCAGACTATTCCTTCTCACCCTCCATCTCCTATAGGTAGTTTCCATGTTTCTCTTCTCTTTCCCCTCTTCCCTCATTGCTCTCCTCCATTCCCATGGTTCTCCCGTGCCTTCTCTAAGGATTCCTCTCAAGTTATTCCCGTAGCTTGCAGAAATGATGACCCTCTGCCACCTACAAGGCCTTCCATCAGAGGAATCTTTCTTCTTGTGTCATCCTATTTTATTCTAGAATTGTGATAATATTTTAAACATTTGAAAGTCACTCCCTAAAATTGTTTTCGTAGATAAACTTTGAATTTCTTTTTCTCCATTTTTAATAACTTGCTGTATTGGCAGATGCTGTTCAAGTTGGCGGAAGAACTGTTTCCTCAAATTCCTTCTCACCAGAGGCATTCGTTCTCCCTGTTGATGTAGAAAAGGTAAACATGGCTTCCTTCTTCTTTTTAAAACCACCAAGAGGGTTAACACTTTGAAGTATGCCTGTTCTGATTTCAGTCTGTAAACCTCACTGGAGGAGGCAAGGCAAATAAGTTTCATTTCAACATTTGACTGGTAGAGTCTGCCCTCAGCTGGGAAATTTTCCATGATTGATGAGTAATGTCTCCCATTGCAGCACCACCAATCTAGGGTTTAATATCACAGGAAATTCAACTTGCATCATCTTTTGGTTGCAGTGGGCTAAATCTTCCACCTCTGGAAGATATGGGCTATTCTTGATGTAATGACCTATGATAACACAGTGAAATAAATATATGTCTATGCATTAACTTCACTTAAATATAACTTCTTGATTTTTCAATCTAATACACCCTCAGTGAGGGGGGTGGGAAACCAAGTTGATTATGCTTGTGAGAATTTTAACTGATCATCTTTGCCTCTGCAGGAAAATGCCCACTTTTACGTTGCAGATATGATTATATCAGTCATGGAGAAAATGAAGTGTAATATTCTCAGTCAGCAGCACACAGAGCCCTGGAGTACCGAGGAGGCCGGCAGGTCACTCGGGAATGATCAGGCAGACTTGGAAGGGGCCTTTTATACCCACGTAAAGCAGGAATCTGGGTCTTCCACTTCATCTGACAGTGGCTATGAAGGTGAGTGGGGGGTGGCAAATATGAGGAAGCTTTCTGCTGTATTCTCCCCACACATCTGTCAAACCCTGTCCTTCTGGAGTAACCTGATGATCCCCGCCATTTCTGCCACTTGGCTTGAAATTGGTCATCACGTGCCACTCAGTTGTGAAATCCACGTGCTTTTTCTTAGGCTGCATCCTGCTTTTCCCATTCCTCTGTCTTGTCACCCAGCATTCCTCTTCTTTACACTGGCTCCCTTCCCCACGTTGTCCTCTTTCATTCATCCTGGTAACAAGGAGTCCGTGATGCACTGGGTATCCGCAGATGTTGGGAATCCACAGGTAGGGCTTTGCCTGAAATACTTTATGTGTTGAATGGTTGACTGGAAGCTCATGTTTAGCTGAATTTAAAAAAAATATTAATATATTAAATAAAAATTTAAAATATTTCTACCACCCAGATAAAAAATTGATCTTTTATCAAGTATCACCCTTGTGACATTTATGGTCATAGAGGTTACTTCATGAGGTAGAGCAGAGTTCAGCAAATTACAGCTTGATCCAGACAGTGTTAAAAAGGCAAGCAAACAACTGCACAGTATCAGCACGCACCTCACATGGGGTGAACGATGCTTCCTGAAACTTTACCAGTTATTTTTGTGCCTGTACCAGGTTGTAAAGTAAATTCTATGTTACTGCTGATCATGATCAAAAAGAGTGTAAGAAACACAGAAGTGGGTGAAACTGCCCCCATTTAACCCAGGAGGAAACCAAAGCTGAGAAATTGATATCCCCCAGCTAGAATGGTTTATCAGTGATCACATTTTTTCAGTGAGGGTGTTTCTTGAAGTAGCAGCATGATTTGCAAAGTCTTTTCTCAGTTATTTGGCATTTAGGTGGCTTTCAGTATTTTAACACTTTAAATGGATTTTAAAAACTCCTTTGTGATCACAACCTTCCTTTTTCACTTTTTTTTTCTCTCTGTGTGAAGACATTCTTAGGCTAATTCTCCAAACTGGTATTAGGTATAGAAAAGCATGAACATATTTGTATTCGTGTCTTGGAGGTCCTGTAGCAAAATACTACAAATAAGGTGGCGTAAGACGGCAGAAATGGACCCTTTCACAGTCATGGAGGTCACAGGTCGGTATGGAATTGTCTAGAAGGTTGGTTCCTTCTAGAGGCTTTGAGGGAGAATTTTTATCCCTGCCTGTCTCCAGACTCTGGGCAGTCGCTGCTGCTCCTGGCTTGTAGAGCGTCCCTCCAGTCTCCATGTTCACAGGATGTTTGGTCTCTGAGTATCCGTGTCTGTGTACAAACTTCCTTCTTTTTACAACATCACTCACATCGGCTCTAGGACTCACCCTGATCCAGCGTGACCGCAGCTTAACTTGATTATAAGGACCCTATTTCCATATGAAGTCATGTTCACAGGCACTGGGTAGGGGGCATTTAGGGGAACATATTCAACCTGGTGGGCTCCGCAGGTGGCTCAGTGGTAAAGCACCTGCCTGCCAATGCAGGAGACACGGGAGACATGGGTTTGATACCTACTCCAGTTATTCTTGCCTGGGAAATGCCATGGTGGGCTGCAGTCCATGGGGTCACGAAGAGTTGGACCCGACTGAGTGAGTGAGCACACACACACTCAACCTAGGACAGTGTTCATGTCACCTGTACTCTTTTCCTTACTGTGAACAACAGCAACAAAAGACTGTTTCTCCTCTCTCTTCCATTTGTTAAACTTTGTATTGTGGAGATTTCCAAACTTCCATGGAAGTAGGTAGAATACTCCTATGGACCCCAATAGACTCATCAGTCGTTTCACTTAATCTTGTGAACATAAGAACAACACAAAAACAGCTCCCTGCTCTTTTTATTTTAATTGGAGGATAAGTACTGTCCAATATTGTGATGCTTTTTGCCATGCATCAGCATGGATCGGTCCTAGGTATACATGTGTCCCCGCCATCCTGAACTCCCCTCCCACTTCCCTCCTCACCCCCTGACTTTTCTAATTATTGCAGCTGAATTTTAAAATTCTTTTCAAGTCAACTCAGCCCTTTCATTCCTCCTTTTCAGCTTAGCCGGGTGTTGCAGGTTGGACAGTCTTTTTTTCTTCTTCCTTTCTTCCTCTAGGTTGCGCTGTGTTACAGGTCAGCCCAGCGGTTGAAACACCTACTTTCTCTGAGGTGACGGAAGAGGACTGCAAATGTGACTTTGATGACTTTGTTATCGTAGGTGAGATTTGAAAACTCAAGGGCCATGGTGGAGGCACCCTCCCCCACACACCTTATGACACCCATCACACACAATACATGACAGTGTCATTCAGGGAGACCCCTCCCCAAATCAGACTGTGTCCCTGATATTGAAAAAAATATGATGTCTTGATATTAATCTCTCATCTCGTGTAGGTTTGAATGCAAAAGCAGATACCACTGGGGTCTGATATCTGTTTGGCCCCCTCCATTATATTTTGGTGAAATTTCAGATGAGCATATTTTAAAATCCTATCTGTGGCCTCATAATAGCTGTTGTCTCATAACAGAAATGCAAAAGAACCTGAAGGATGGTGATCTTGAATAATCGGTCCTTTCTGAGATGTAGGCAGCTAGTTTTGTGTTCATATCAAATTGACTGTGGTTAAGAGAAACAGACTAAAAGCCCTCCATTACCTTTTCTTCGATTTTCCCACAGAACTTGGAGATTTCAGCAATACCACAGTGCCCTGTGGATGTTCCTCCGACACCTCTAAGAGGTATCTACCTCCCACTTTCATCAGCACACAGACCCCTGGGCCATCATACCGGGCCTCTGACATCTTGGGCCAAATTCCATTAACAGGGATCACTATTTAGAAGTGAAACAAGCACCATGAAAGTTCCTACAGTGTTTCTAGAGTGTTTGAAAGACTTTCATACACATTCTCATTTAATCCTCATGGGTGGGATGGGCAGGGATGTTTAAACCCAATTTTATGGGTGTAGAAACTGAGGTTCAGATGAGAAGTGCATCTGGACACCATGCTGTTAAATAGCAGCAGGGGAACTCCAACTCGCTTCCCAGTTTGCTCAGTGGAGAAGAATCCGCCTGCCAATGCAGGAGACGTGGGTTCGATCCCTGGGTGGGGAAGATCCCCTGGAGAAGGAAATGGCAACCAACTCCAGTACTCTTGCCTAGGAAATCCCATGGACCGAGGAGCCTGCTGGGCTGCAGTCCATGGGGGCACAAAAGAGAGGGCTTGAACCCAGGTCTTCTGACTTTCAACCTGGTCCTCTTCTCACCACCCCTCCCCACCTTGGTACCCTCAATAAACGCAAGCTGCTCTGTGGAACATGGAGGGATTGCGTTAAGTAAGATAACCACTGGGGTGTGGTTGACGCACACATGGTCTGCTGTGTGTCACGTCCTCTGCTTTTTTTGAGGGGGGAGGGGAAATAGTTAAAAACCCGCAGCAAAAGACCCTTAACACACTTCTTATGAAAATAATTTTCCATGTTTGCATCTCTTACATTGCAGTGTCATTCATGAGCCAAACTTCAATTCTGCTGAGCTAACAGCCAAAGAGTTATACCGCGTATTCAAGAAATGCTGGATGCTGGCAGAAGTTCATTATCAGCTGGCAGGATCTCTTGATGCAGCTGGCTCCATAGTAAGTCTCAACAGAATTTGATCTTCAGTTCTTAAATTCTCATTTTGCCTGCTCTCCACATCAGAGGTTTCTGTGTTTCCTTGTATGGCTGCTGGGCGTTAGGGGAGACTCGAAAGGAAGGACAAATCTGATGTTTATTGGGCATTTGCAATGCACCAGGGCCTGTGCTCAGCAATTCATGTCTTAATCCTCACATATCTCCTGTGAGGTAGATGCTATTGTTAATTTAATTTAGTTTATCTACTCATGTATTTATGGCTGGGCTGGGTCTTCATCGCTAGGCACAGGTTTTTCTCTAGTTGTGGTGAGCCGGGGCTAACTCAAGGGCCTCTCATCGCAGTGGCTTCTCCTGTTGCAGCGCATGGGCTCAGCAGTTACAGCTCACAGGCTTAGCTGCCCTGCGGCATGCGGAATCTTCCCGGACCAGGGATCAAACCCATGTGCCATGCATTGGCAGGTGGATTCTTAACCACTAGACCACCATCAGTTCAGTTCAGGTCAGTCTGCGGGGTGTCTCCCCCCGGCCGCCACTGGCCTCGGATGCGCGGTGGCTCCACCCAGCTGCCGCCCTGACCTCGGACGCCGGGTGTCTCCTCCGGGGCCGCCACTGACCTCAGCACAGGGTAGCTCCTCTCGGCCGTTCCTGCGCCGTCGCAGCCTGGCACTCTAGGCTGCTGTCCCCGACCTCGGACGTGGGGCAGCTCCTCCCGGCCGCGCGTAGTGCGCCGGCCCGGCTCTCGCAGCCGACCGCGGCAAAGCTATGGTTTTCCCAATAGTCACGTATGGATGTAAGAGTTGGACCATAAAGAAGGCTGAGCACTGAAGAATAGATGATTTCCAATTGTGGTCTTGGAGAAGACTCTTGAGAGTCCCTTGGATGGCAAGGAGATCAAACCAGTCAATCCTAAAGGAAATCAACTCTGAATATTCATTGAAAGGATTGATGCTGAAGCTCTAATACTTTGGCCACTGATGCAAAGAGTTTACTCATTGGAAAAGACAATGATGTTGGGAAAGATTGAGGGGAGGAGGAGGAGGGGGTGACAGAGGATGAGATGGTTGGACAGCAACACTATTGGACATGAGTTTGCGCAAACTCAGGGAGATAGTGAAGGACAGGGAAGCCTGGCTTGCTGCAGTCCATGGGGTTGCAAAGGGCCAGACACAACTTAGTGACTGAGCAACAACTACAACGTGACCCAGCAAACCCACTCCTGGGTATATATCTGGGAAAAGCAAAGCAAAATTTCCTAATTTGAAAAGATAAATGTAGCCCAATGTTCACAGCAGCACTATTTACAACAGCCAAGACATGGGAGAAAGATCTTTGATTTCGTTTCCATTCAAATTGTAAGGAATATTTAGACATTTCTCTGCCAGGACTTCCAAGCCTCCAAAAATTATATTGTCACTAAGTTTCAACTTTTGAAGTTAATTTAAGTTGGGCAGCCAGGCCAGTGAACTTAGTTCCACAGGAGCCATACTTAGAAACTCTAGTTTTTTAAAAAGTGTCATTCAGGCCCTCAGTTTCCCCATTGTTCTTTCACACAGTAGATATTACCAGAAACAGACAAAGCAGAACTAAATAAACCAGTGCTCAATGGTTTCCCAGGGCTACAGTGCCCGAGCACAAGAATGGAAGATTTCCTACCTATTGTTTCAGACAGGGGTACAGCCCAGCCTCGGCCTTACGGGGATTTTTCCAAACACAACTCAGGCGGTGCCAGGTGGCCAAAGGACTCCTCATCCCAGGAGGGAAAATCCAGTTACAAAAACTCCACTCAAAACCAGGTGACCAAATCACACCTCTTTCCCCCTCAAAAGGAAAATCTCCAATCAATGCACCCCAGTACAGAAATACACCCCAGCGTCCTTACACTTCGGGTTCTGCCACTTACCAGAGGGATCTCACAGATCAGACGGAACTAGACAGACACCAGAGTCCTGGTTCATCTTGATCCTCATCCTCTTCCTCTTCTTCATATCCTTCAGGCAGACCAGCTCCGTCTCCATCAGCTTCATCCCCACCCTCATCATCCTCTTTCTCTTAGTCCAGCGCTTCACCAAGATGGCGGCACCCTCATTGCAGTGCTTTTCACGGTGATTCGGTACCGCAGGCGGGTTAGGAGTCTTGCCCCCGGGACGTCATGAGGCCTGCATGGACACTCAGGGGTTGATGGTGGTGCAGAAGGCTCGAGGTCTGTTCAAGTTCTTCCCCGAGACATGTACAAAGACAGAGCTTCCAGAGCTCTTCCATCGCGACCCGGCAGAAAACTTTCCCCAGGACCATCTGTGGCGGCCTGGACCCCAGGCCGACTTGTTTCATGGTGAACTCCTCCTGGCGCTGTTGGACCTCTTCTCTTCCAGCCAGCGGGCCACAGCATGACGTCACTAGTGGGAGGTGCCGAGCGCCCCTGGGAGATGGGCGTGGTGGTTCCGAGGAGCACCAGGCAATGGTTGCAGAGTGCATGCCTTTGCCCAGGGCTTGAGGCCCTGGCGGTTCATCACCTGCAGCTCTTCACTAATAGGAGGACCTGGGGCAACTTCGTGGTGCTGGACACCTCGCATGGTAGCAGCAGTATCTCCTGGTGGACTTCCTAAAGGCAATGGGCGGCCCCTTACACGGGGTTGGGGTGGGGCACGGCAGGGCAAGTTGCTGAGTTGGCTGGGCACTTAGACTGGGCTCAAGAGACTAAAAGGCAATAGTCTGGCAAAGCTCTTATACCAGGTACTCCAGGCCTATGATTTCCTTTCTTTCTTTTTTTTTCTTGGAGAATAATTTCTTTACAATATTGTGTTAGTTTCTACTGTACAAGGAAGTAAATTAACTATACGTATACATATATCGTGGAGAAGGCAATGGCACCCCGCTCCAGTACTCTTGCCTGGAAAATCCCATGGACGGAGGAGCCTGGTAGGCTGCAGTCCATGGGGTCGCTAAGAGTCAGACATGACTGAGGGACTTCACTTTCACTTTTCACTTTCATGCATTGGAGAAGGAAATGGCAACCCACTCCAGTGTTCTTGCCTGGAGAATCCCAGGGATGGGGGAGCCTGGTGGGCTGCCATCTATAGGGTCGCACAGAGTTGGACACGACTGAAGCGACTTAGCAGCAGCAGCAGCATACATATATTGAGCTCAGACCATAAAGAACCTGCCTGCAATGCAGGAACCTGCGTTTGATCCCTGGGTTGGGAAGATCCCCTGGAGAAGGAAATGACTACCCACTCCAGTATTCTTGCCTGGAGAATTCCATGGACCGAGGAGACTGGTGGGCTACAGTTCATGAGGCTCACAAAGAGTTGGACACAACTGAATGACTCACACTTATACATATATCCCTGTGGGCTGCCGTCTATGGGGTCGCACAGAGTCAGACACGACTGAAGTGACTTAGCAGCAGCATAGTCATGCCTACTGCATGTGTCCAACAGCTTTATTCCTAACATGTGGTCTTTCTGGGGTCCAGTACACTGGGAGTGTTAACTGGTGTCTCTAACACCCTCACTGATTGGAAGTCCACCATCTTTCAGTACCAAGAAGTGTCTAGAATCTCCAGTTAATTCACATTTCTCCAATAGCTGTTCCCCTCATCCCGAGGCTTTAAAGAATCCTATTCTAACCATTTGCACTTAGTATTTGATAAACTCTTGAGAAGGTGCGACATGTATTTCTGGAATCCTTTCTCTGTGCAGCTTCCCCTTGAAAAATCCCAGTTACCTCAGCAGCCCCCAGACTCTGATTTACGCCTCCCCAGCTCAGTGAAGCTGTTGCTTGACTCCACCTTCTTGCTCTAGATTCAGAAAGTACAGGATGACTATGGGACTCACTTTGTGTGTTTTCCTTTTTATCCTAGATCACAGTTCCATACCACTATTTTCAAGCAACCGAGAATAGTTGCACAGTCTGTACAGTCTTATAGTTGTTTACTATGTGCAGGCTAGTCTATTAACAGCTACATCTGAAGTGGGAGGCTTCATAAGACTTACATATATATTAAGAGACTAACTTTTATCCATTTCCAATATAGCACTTCTGTTGTTCACTGTTTTATTTCCTGTGAAGTGAAAGTCAAATTATAGGTTGAGTAGCCTGGGCCTAAGAAGTGGTTTTTAACAACTTTAATGATCTATAAGAAAAAAAAAATCAGAAGAAGATTAAATTTGCAGCAATTTTTAAAAATTAAGAGTAAATTCATCTTGAAATAAACTGAATATTGATATTTGATTTATCTTAGAGGTTGCCAACCATATCATCTACTCTTCTGTTGTTCACTGTTTTATTTCCTGTGAAGTGAAAGTCAAATTATAGGTTGAGTAGCCTGGGCCTAAGAAGTGGTTTTTAACAACTTTAATGATCTATAAGAAAAAAAAAATCAGAAGAAGATTAAATTTGCAGCAATTTTTAAAAATTAAGAGTAAATTCATCTTGAAATAAACTGAATATTGATATTTGATTTATCTTAGAGGTTGCCAACCATATCATCTACAAAAGACTTCATAGTTTAAAACCTTCATGTATATATAAAAAACATAGATCCTTGGGTGGATGTATAGAAATAATTAATTGCCTAGAGAATAATCCAGGCTTCCCTGGTGGCTCATTAGGTAAAGAATCCACCTGCAATGCAGGAGACCTGGGTTCGATCTCTGGATTGGGAAGATCCCCTGGAAAAGGGAATGGCTACCCACTCCAATATTCTGGCCTGGAGAACTCCATGGACTACAGTTGGCTTAAAACTCAACATTCAGAAAACTAAGATTATGGCATCTGGTCCCATCACTCATGCAAATAGTCGGGGAAACAATGGAAACAGTGACAGACTTTATTCTGGGGGCTCCAAAATCACCGCAGATGGTGACTGCAGCCATCAAATTAAAAGACACTTGTTCCTTGGAAGAAAACCTATGACCAACCTCAGTTCAGTTCAGTTGCTCAGTTGTGTCTGACTCTGCGACCCCATGGACTGCAGCAGGCCAGGCCTCCTTGTCCATTACTAACGCCAAGAGCTTGCTTAAACTCGTGTCCATTGAGTCGGTGATGCCATCCAGCCATCTCATCCTCTGTCGTCCCCTTCTGCAGCCACCTTCAATCTTTCCCAGCATCAAGGTCTTTTCCACTGAGTCAGTTCTTC
>SJYT01044637.1:114583-157638 GCA_006410635.1 Cephalophus harveyi | reverse complement strand
TCACATAGATTTATATAATTTTTTTTTATTGTGATCTCACATGCCTAGCATGTTAGAAATTCAAATTCATTTCAACTCAGAAATTTTGGGATACAATTTTGATTAAAATCATGCATAATAGATGTGCTTTAAAATCCCATTTCTTGCTTCAAATTTGTTGTTATTACTTTTCTTTTTGCTAGAACTAGGATGAGGCTCAGAGAGACTCTTGTCTCTGGCAGAAGACTTAAGGCATGCCCAAACACTCCATAATCTAGATAAATAACATTTTCATGTAATATTTTAAAAATAAAAATGAATCCACAAAAAATTCATGTTGTACAAAATATGAAATATTTTAAATAAAGACAGGATCTGACCCTGTGCTAGCCCCTGCCAATCCCAACACTGTGTTTTAAGTTTGCAGGGCCATCCTTATCTTGTCCATTTTAAAAAGCAGAGGGGCAGGTTCCAAGGACTCAGTCATTGCCTCTAAACAGGCCTGTGAACCCAAGAGTTCTAGAAATGTCTCTAGCCTTCTGCCCCAGGACTCTGCTCCTGGGCTTGTGTTTGATGATCCTCTGTGAAGAATGCTTTTTCCTGCTTTCTCTCCCCTTAGATCTCTCTAGACTTTTCTGATTTCCCCCCTTTTATCCAATTGTCTTGCTCCCAGAGTCTGGCTAACACCGTCCCCACTGGATAGTACCTGAGCTTGTCCTAGCTCCCTCTTGGCTAAATTAGAATCCTTTTCCAGGTGAGAGGGAGGAAGAATCTTTCCTGGGTTTCCACCTCATGGCTTTCTACTGCCCTCCTCTGGGCCTCAGTTAACACTGCAGTTCCACCGCAGGCCTTTTGTTCATTTTTCCCATTAGATTTTTTTCTAATTAAAAACATAGCATATGTACCTTATAAAAGTTTCAAATCACACAGAAGTATTTCAGCTTTTCTTTATCCCTTCAGTTCTTCGGACCCCTTGAAAATTGCTTTAAATATTTGTTACCCATAGCCTGCTAAGATACCTTTATTTTTTATTGCATTTTAAAACTCTGTGAGGAATATTTGACTCTATTCTCATTATAAAAAATAAAAAAATATAGAAATATTCAGAATAGGAACGTCTCTGCTGGTCCAGTGGTTAAGACTTCTCCTGCCAGTGGAAGGGTGTGGGTTTGATCCCTGGCTGGGGAACTAAGATCTACATGCTGTGGGGTCAAAAAACAAAAAACAAAAAAACCAACACAACACAACATAAAACAGAAGCAGAATGTATGTAATCAATTCAATAAAGACTTAAAAAATGGTCCATATAAAAAAAATCTTAAAGAACTATACAGAATAAAAAGTTACAGTCTTGGCCGCTGGGGGAAGGGCCTCTGCACCAAAGAGGCCCAATCAGCCAGTGGCAGAATGCCAGTGAAGGGACCTGGGAGAGTAGGGGCCGTGAATCCGCAGGCTCGGGTGGAAGCCCGGCCTGTCCCCAGACCTCCCTGGGACTGCACTCTGACCGAAAGGGCCTAGCGTGCGTGGTGAGGCCAGAGGCAGCCTAGGGCCTCATGCTGTATGCTCAGTTTCTTTTTTTTTTTTCCTCCTGGAGCTCGATTCTGGCCTGGGAGTGCTTCCAGGTTCACATTCTGCACCACTGGCATTTTGATTTTGTAATGCTGGCAAGGTCTGAGTGGCCCCAATGTGCAGGTGACACTGGGTTTGTTTTTTCCACCTGAAAATGAAAGCCTCTGGAGGGGTGTACATTCTCTACCAGATTATGAGATTTGCACACTTTCGGACACTCTACTCCTGTGGTAACAGCAACTTCTTGTTGTGAACAGATGACTTTCTATTCCTTGTGAAGACTTTGTTAAGAAGCAGGAATTGCTTGAGTATTCTCTAAACAGACAGTGGTCTAGAAAACCGAAATATCTAGAAAATGAATAGTGTATATTTTCAGCCAGGTACATTTTTACATTTCTTTTGAGGGCCATGTCTGCTACTGCATCTGATGATATCTTAAGAGGGCTTCCACTCCAGAACTTAGATTCACTTCTTTCCCTATGTCCTCACAGCACTATGGTTTTGAAAAGCTATCCTTAAACTGCATTTGCTGGTGTTGGGTCAAGTCTAGACCTACGAATATATGGCTCATTTCAGACTTAACAGTTGATAGAACTATCAAATGAAATTCACTTTTATGATCAGAATGATTCAAGATATTTATTCTTTTGACACATTTCACCTTAGTTCTGCTATGGCTCTTTATAGTCTTTTGGTTTGAGACTTGGAAAAACCTCAAAAAAAGAGAAAATTCCTTATCATGATCCAATAACTGCTTATTGAGCATTTGTCCTGTGCAAAGTAAAATGCTAGCTCCTAAAAAAAAAAGTCAGTCTTTTCCTTGATGACCCCATTCTTTTCCCATTCTAGAGGTGATGACACAAACGTTTTGTGGGCATCTCTCAAATCTTTTTCTACACATTACATGCCTACCAAGTACATGATAGACACAGCCACATAATGAACATAAGTGGGATCATTCCGTGAGTGTTGTTTTTCAGAGTTTTAGAAAATTACACAACTACATGTACACTCCTAGTCATAGCAGCATCATTCACAAGAACCAAAACGTGGAAACAACTCACACGCCCACCAACAGATGAATAGATAAACAAACTGTAGTATGTGCATAGAGTGAAATATTATTCACCCTTATAAAGGAATTAAATTCTGAGACATGCTGTAGCATGAATGAACCTTGAATATAATTATGCTAGGAAAGAAGCCAGTCACAAAAGACCAAATAATGTATGATTGCAATTACATGAGCTACCCTAAAATGGGGTCGCAAAGAGTCGGACACGACTGAGTGACTGAACTGAACTGAATTGAACCCTAAAATAGTCAAATTGATAAAGATAGAAAGTAGAATGATGGTTATCAGGAACTGGGCAGAAGGGAGAATGCAAAGTTATTGTTTAGTAGATACCAAGTTACAGTTTGGGATGCTAGAAAAAATCCGGGGATGGATGGTGGTGATGGTTTTGAGTGTATTTAATGCAAGTATGAATGTATTTAACACTACTGAATTATACACTAAAAAAGGGTTAAAATGGTAAATTTGAGGTTATGTATATTTTACCACAATTTAAAAACTGGGGGAAAAAATCGCACAACTAGTACCCAAATGATTTCCTTGTAAGAAAGTCAAACGTAAACATCTGCAGTGTAAAGCATGATGAACCTCACTGACCACTTCCCCCCTCCATCCCATTCTGCTCTCTTGAGGTAAATGCTTGCAGATGGTCTGGTGTGCACTCTGAGTCTTATCTGTGAACTGACATATATTACAGAGCAAAGTTCTGGGGCCAGACTGGGTTAAAATCCTGACCAACTTGGTGACCCTTGGGCAAGTTAGTGTTTCTGTGCTTTAGGTTCTTCACTTGTAAAAGAAGAATGGTAATTGAAGTTTCTGAATGAGGACCCGCTGATGATTATATTAGATAATGCACTTAGCATAGTACCTAGCACTTAAGTGGTCAAGAAGTGTTAGCTTGCTATTGAATGTAGTGTGTTCATCTTTAGAGAATGAGCAAAGTAAGCCAGCAGATAATACTTGTGACATTAAAAGCAGAAAGCAAGGATGGGGTGAAATTTGAGGAGGGGGGCCAGAAAGGGCAACAGAAGAACCCAAGAAAGGAAATGAATGGCTGCCAATCAAATCTAGCATCTACCAATGGAACAAAATGTAGAAGAGATACAAGGAAACACAGAGAGAGGCACAGTAATAAAGGAGACTATCATATACTACTCTCAGTAAATGGCAAATCAAATGGACACAAAGTTATTAAGGAGATAGAAGATGTAAATGAAATAATTGTTAGAGTCCATCTTATGGATATACATAGAACTTTGCACTTCCTCTTATTTCCTCACAAGCATGACGAGTTGTTTTATCTGCTTGGAATGGGAAATCTATTATTTTGGAAAGCCACTTCTCCCCACCCTAGCCTGGTTCTGGAAAGGGGTAGCAGTCATAGAATCCCTCCTAGCTGGCAACAAGGACAGGCATGTGGCTCAGGCTAGACCAGTAATCATTTCCTATCTTTGGCCATAGTGGTTGGTTTATAGTTGGCCATGTGACTTAGGTCAGGTGAACCAGAGGTCTTCAAGTTTTTTCAAACAATTTGGGCTAAGAAGTTCCTTTAGCACCACTGGTGGTAAACCTGAATTCACCATGTGGTAGGTTCAAGGATATGAATTCAGAGTTGCCTGTGCCATCGGACTGTTGGTAGGACTAAGCTAACTAGAAAGAATAAAACGGACATAAAGAGAAACAGAGATGCAAAACAGAGAGAGTTTTCCAAGGAGAGTCACAATTCTGATTCTTCCTGAGGCCGTCTGCATCACTGCCGTTTGGTGGGTTTATTATACGCATCTGTATATACTTGAGCCTTGAACAACACAGGCTTGAAGTGCATGTGCTTACTTATATGTGAAATTTTTTCCCAGTAAATCCCAGGATGTGGAGCTGTGGATATGGAGGTCAACAGTGAAGTTTTCAACTGCAGGGAGAATCGAGAACTCCTGCCCCTAACTCCATGTTGTTCAAACATGGACTGTATTCCTTCTCTTGCTGATTGGATTTGGGGCTTACGTCATTTCAGGCACAAGAGTTCTAGTTAATATGAACTGGTGCGGTCTGTGTAAACAATAGGATAATACCACAGGATGTTCCTGGGCCATTAATAAAGGAAAGAGGGGCAAAGGGAAGCCCAACATGCTTGTTCCTAGGACAGCAGCCCCCAGCCACACCTCTGTGGCACAGGGCCTGCTGCTCAGGTGTGATGAGGCCAAGGCCAACGTTGACCGAAATTTCAAATTGCCCCCTTCCCACATTTGGCAGTGCACCCTGTCATTGCAGGCTTGAGCATTTCCAGTGAGAAGGATGTTCTCAGCTTCCCCTCCTAACTCCTCTGTGCTTACCCACAAGACTTCCCTGCCAGTGCAGTGCGTTTATCTTCTCCCCTGCACATGCTCACAGCATGTGTGCACATGTGCCCGCAAATGCCTTCACTAACACACGTCAATATCCATGAGACCTCAGGTAGATTTCGTAGAAGAAAGCATCTGTAGGACAAAAAATTTTGTCTTGTTGACCTTTAAATCGTTGGTGTTTAAATCTCATATGCCTGTTGTGCTCTAGTTATTGCCACATAAACGGCAAGAAGCCGTTTTGATCTCAGCTGCCTGTCCAGTCTCATTTTATTCAGTGTCCGACATTAATGAACTGGCAGTTCATTACTTTCTAGGTCTTGAGCAGCCACTAAAGGAGATCCTGACAGATGAGTATCCACTTCACCATTCTTTGCCTGTTCTGCCCTCGTGTGGGCAAGGGACACAAATGCTTTGGAATTTAAGCCCCAAGTTCTGTTTGAAAAGAGCTCTAATGATCAGAGATCTGATCATCCCATCCAGGGGTGAGGGAGAAGTGGGAAGGACACATAGAGAAAACATGAGTTTTAAACCAAATAAGACTGACTCCTTTTGCTGAATCCTTACAACTGGTTCAGACTGGAGGATTTGCTCCTTTGAATACAGCGTCCCTCAGAGGATGTAGCATTTATTAGCACTGCCAGGTACCAGGCAAGGAATTCCTACAGCAGTTCTCCCGGTGGCCTTTTTATAATTATCTTTATCTTACAGATGGGCCTATTGAGGCTGGGAATGGCTATGTAGCGTGCCCAATTTCCCAATGCCAGGAAGTGGCAGAGCTAGGATGTTTTCAAGATAAACTGGGAATATAAATGGGAAATATAAAATATAGCATTTCACTATGACTTTGCATGGAAATAATCTAGGTTCTATCTATCTTTCTATCTATCTATCTATATGTTGTTGTTCAACCACTAAGTCCTGCTTGACACTCTGTGACCCCAAGGACATGCAGGCTTCCATGTCCTTCACTAACTCCCAGAGTTTACTCAAATTCATGTCCATTGAGTGGGTGATGCCACCCAACCTTCTCATCCTCTGTTGCCCCCCTTCTCCTGCCCTCACTCTTTCCCAGCATCAGGGTCTTTTCCAATGAGTTGGCTCATTGCATCAGGTGGCCAAACTATTGGAGCTTCAGCTTCAGCATCAGTCCTTCCAATGAATATTCAGGGTTGATTTCCTTTAGGATTGACTGGTTTGATCTCCTTGCCATCCAAGGGACTCTCAAGGATCTTCTCCAGCACCACAATTCAAAGGTATTGATTCTTCAGCACTCAGCCACAAAATAACATGAATCCTCATGAACCCATTAACCTGAGAACACCGTCAGTGCCATTAAATTTCAAAGTGTATCCTTATAGTCTTGCCTCGCTGCCCTTATTGACTTTTTTTTTCTTTCTATCTTTTGGCCACGCTTCCTGACCAGGGATTGAACCCGCACCCTTGGCAATGAAAGCACAAAATCCTAAGCACTGGGCTGCCAAGGAATTCCTGATCCTGACTTTTAGAACATTACTTTGGTTTTCAATGATGCTTTATCCCAGAAGTATGTGTCATTAGTTTTGCTTAATTTTTAAGTTTATAAAAATGGGAAGATATTTTACATTTCTTGTAGTTTGCTTTATTCACTCATAATTGCTTGTGACTTCCATCCATGTTCCTGTGCACACTTGCAGTTCTTTTTCCCCTGATGTATATGACCATATTTTATGACTATATCAGAATGTTCTCATTCCCTTCTCCTGGTAATGGACGCTTTGCTTGTTTCTAGTTTTCCACTATTATATCCAGTGCTGCTGTAAATCCATGTACCTGCCTCTTGATGTGTAGATTTGAGAGTTTCTCTTGGGAACATACCTGGAAGAGAGTGGCTGTATTATAGGGAATGCAGATGTTCAACTTTTGCATGATAATCTAATATTCTTCCCCAAATTGTTTTGATCAACTTATAGTTCCACCAAAGTGTGTGAGAGTTGCCATTGGTGCAAATTCTTGCTATCATTTGAATTTTCCAGAACTTTACATTTTGGTCAAATTAGTGAGTGTAAAAAAAAAAAAAAGTGGTATGTCACTGTGATTACTAGGAGTTTGTCAAATTTGTTTTCAGATTCAATGGCCTTAAGCTGAGTTACTGAATGGGGCAAAGGGATATTATTCCAGATGGATGAACCACTTAAGAAAGTTTCTTTGTCCATTTGGGCCACTATAACAAAATACCACAGACTGGGTAATTTATAAAAAAACAAAACAAAACAAAACAAAAAATCTCTTTCTTACAATTCTGGATGCTGAAGTCCAAAATTGGAGTGCCAGCCTGATTATGTGAGTGCCCTCTTCCAGGTCACAGACTTCTCCTTATATCCTCACAGGATGGAATGGACTAGGGCTCCCAGGGGCTTTCTTCTTATAAGGGCACTGATCCCATTCATGATAGCTCCACCCTTATGACCTGATCATCTCCTAAAAGTCCCATCTTCCATCATATTGGATATTAGGGTTTCAACATACGGATTTTGAGGGGACACAAACATGAAGATCATAGCAGAAAGAGTTCTGAGTCAGGTCAGAAGTTAGTACATTTAAAGAAGAGGAAAAAAGTCATCACAGATGAAATGCAATGAGTTCACTGCTGCCCAGTTAGCTAACCTCTCAGTACCTCATATCTTACCTGACTTGACCTGTGAAATCTGTCAGATCCTACCTGCCAGTCCTGATCTCTGACCAGCTCTCAATGTTTGTATCATATAATACGGTGAAGTTGTGTTTTAAGTTTAACCAAGTTGATTCACACTGGGTTATGCTTCTTATCTTTTATCATTTGGATGGTTTAACATTTGGATGAACTTTCAGAAATTTATTTGAAAATATCTTTCTTATCATCCCTTCACTGGTTTCTCATCAATTCCTCTTTGTTTATCAAACAACTTTAAAATTGATTTTTGAAGCACATATGGACTCTCATATGGAATCCTGAAAGATGGGTGAGAATGAATTTTCAGGAATTTATTTTATATGTTTCTTTGGCCAAGAAAAGGTATAGACCCTGTTAACTCAGTAGCTGTAAATTATGATTATATTTATTCTTTGGAAAATATAACTTCTGGTTAAATGGGTATGATTCTAAATGTGACTTTGTCCCTCCTACTATCTTGTTGGTTTTTCCCATTAGCCCTTGGATGTGGGGTATCATTTTTTGGTAGGACCCAATATTCTCGTGTAGATGGTTGTTCAGCAATGAGTTTGAATTTTGGAGTTTTTGCTGGAAAAGATGAGCACACACCCTTCCACTCTGCCATCTTATTCTCTTTTGTATAGTTCTTCTGTGTATTCTTGCCACCTCTTCTTAATACCTTCTGCTTCTGTTAGGTCCATCCTGATTTTGTTCTTCATTGTGCCCATCTGTGCATGAAATGTTCAACTGGTATCTCTAATTTTATTGAAGAGATCTCTGGTCTTTCCCATTCTATTGTTTTCCTCTTTTTTTTTTTTTTTTGCGTTGATCACTTAGGAAGTCTTTCTTATCTCTCCTTGTTATTCTTTGGGACTCTACACTCAGATGAGTATATCTTTTCTTTTCTCCTTTGCCTTTCTGATTCTAATGATGGCCTTCAATGAAGCACACCAACTGATATTTGTTACCTTGTACAATCCCTGCCACATGGGCCTCTGGCTGCACTAACTTGTAGGTTGCTATGGAAGGGATGCTGTGTCAGTTCCAGACCCTCTCTTCTTTTTTTTAATATTCAATGTTTATTTTTTCCCAACTTTATTGGTATGTAATTGACATATAACACTGTGTAAGTTTAAGGTGTACAATGTGATAATTTAATATATGCATATCTCATGAAATGATTACCATGAAATAAGGCTAGTTAACACAGCCATCACCTCTCATAGTTACCTTTTTTGTGTGTGTGGTGAGGACTTTTGGATTTAATCTCTTAGCAAGTTTCAAATATACTATGCAGTGTTGTTAGCTATAGTCATCATGCTATAGATTAGATACCAAGAAATTGTTCATCTTATAACTGGAAGTTTGTACCCTTTGAACATCTTTACTCATTTTTTCCTCCTGGCCTCTAGAAAAATCATCAATCTACCCTCTCTTTCTATGAGTTTGCGTTTTTCTTTTTTCTCAGATTTTACATATACATGAGATTGTAGAATATTTGTCTTTCTCCATGTGACTTCATTAAGCATAGTGTCCTCCAAGCTCATTCATATTATCACAAATGGCAGGATTTCCTTATTTTTGTTGCTTAATAATATTCCAATTTGTGTGTATATGCATATGCACACATGCATACACACATACACACACACTACAGTTTCTTTACCATTCATCTGTCAATGGACACTTAAATTGTTTCCATGTCTTGGCTATTGTGAATATTATTGCACTGAATATGGAGGTACAGCCATCTCTTCAAGACAGTAATTTCATTTCCTTCAGATATATACAGAGAAATGGGATGGCTGGATTATATGGTAGTTCTAGTGTTAATTTTTTGAGAAACCTCCACACTGTTTTCCAAAGGGGTTGTACTAATTTACATTTCCATCAGCAGTGTATAAAGATTCCCTTTTCTCCATATCTTTGCCAGCATTTGTTATGACTTGTCTTTTTATCATAGACTTTCTAACAGATTTGAGAGGATATCTTATTGTGGTTTTGCTTTGCATTTCCCTGATGATTAGTGATGTTGAGCACCTTTTCATGTATCAGTTGGCCATTTGTATCTATTCTTTGGAAAAATGGCTATTCAGATTCTTTGCCCATTTTAAAATCTGATAATTTGTTTTATTGCTGTTAAGTTTTATGAGTTCCTTATATATTTTAGGTATTAACCCCTTATCAGATAGATGGTTTGCAAACATTTTTTCCCATTCTGTAGATTGCCTTTTCATTTTGTTGATTATTTCTTTTGCTGGGCAGTAGCTTTTATTGTAATGTAGTCCTATACGGTGAGTTTTGCTTTTGTTGCAAGCAAAAGCTGAAAAGGCCTGGTAGAAACTATTCACGAAGGCTGAAGGAAAATTTCATTTTGAAGATTGTTTATCACAATGTAAGAAGTCTAACAAGGGAGTGTCCAAGATGCTGGAGTAAGAAGACCCTTAGCTCACCTCCTTCCATGAAATTTATACTACTTACAGAGCAACCATTGAAGAGAAAGACCTGTAGAAGGCAGAAAATTTCTACAATGAAATTTACAAAGAAGGAACCACAAAGAGTTGGGTAGGTGGGCCAGATATGTGGTACAGTTAAGGCCAATAACTCGCTGAGCAGGAAACCCATGAAAGGGAGAATAATTACAACTGCAGAGGTTCTCCCAAAGGAGTAAGGTGTCCAAGCTCTACATCAGGCTCCCCAGCCTGGGGAGTTCTGTGCCAGGAAGACAAGCCTCTAGAAGACAAGCCTCATTTGGCTTTGAAGACCAGCGGGCTTAGTTTCAGGAGAGCCAGAGGCCTGGGGGAAATAGAGAATCCTGTCTTAAAGGGTGCACACAAAAGCTCACATGTGCCAGGACCCAGGGAAGAAGCAATAATTTGGGATGAGCCTGGGTCAGCCCTACCTGGTGACCTTGGGAAAGCCTCCCAGGGAGGCAGGAGGCAACTGGAGCTCACCCAGGGGACACAGACACTCTGGCAGCCATTTCTGGAAACTTGTTCTACCACAAAGACACGGTACTGGCAAATATCATTTTGGAATCCTTCTAGCTTATTTGTACTGTGACATACCAGCCTGTCAGCACCAGTACTCAGACAACTCAGGACAAGCAGCTGGCCAGGTGGTGACACAGCCTTACCCACCAACAGGTGAGCTGCCTTAAGATCCTTGAACCTCCAGCCATCCCAGAACTAGGCCCCCTACACCAGGGAGCCTTGGAACCTCCCCAACACCTTCAGGGCCCTGCAGCCAGCCTTTGATACCCTGCTCTGCCTAAAAGCATTCTGGCCTAGAGCATTCCATGGATGGAGGAGCCTAGTGGGCTATAGTCCATGGGATCACAACAAGATAACTGAGAACACACACACACCCCTGTCTGCCAGCAGGCCAGCACCAACTCCTCAAACTCCACAGTTCTGGAGCCAGAGATTGCAGGATACTATACATAGAAAATCCTAAAGACACCACCCAAAAAACTACCTAATCTCATCAATAAATTAGGATACAAAATTAGTAGGCAGTAATCTGTTGTTTTCTACATACTAACAATGAACTGTGAGAAAGAGAAATTTACCAGTGCAGCTGCTGCTGCTAAGTCGCTTCAGTCATGTAATATCTAAGAGTAAATCTAATCAAGGAGGTAAAAGACCTGTACTTGGAAAACTGGAGAACAAACAAGTTTGGCCTTGGAGTACAAAATGAAGCAGGGAGAAGGCTAACAGAATTTTGCCAAGAGAGTGCACTGGTCATAGAAAACACCCTTTTCCAACAATGCAAGAGACGACACTACACATGGACATCACCAGATGGATAATACTGAAATCAGATTGATTATATTCTTTGCAGCCTAAAATGGAGAAGCTCTATACAGTCAGCAGAAAGAAGACAGGGAGCTGACTGTGTCTCAGATCATGAAGTCCTTACTGCAAATTTCAGAATTAAATTGAAGAAAGTGGGGAAAACCACTAGACTATTCAGGTATGACCTAAATCAAATCCCTTAACATTATACAGTGGAAGTGAGAAATAGATTTAAGGGATTAGATCTGATAGACATAGTGCTTGAAGAACTATGGATGGAGGGAGGTCCATTACATTGTACAGGAGGCTGTGATCAAAATCAACCCAAGGAAAAGAAACGCAAAAAGGCAAAATGGTTGTCTGAGGAGGCCTTATAAATAGCTGAGAAAAGAAGAGAAGTGAAAGGCGAAGGAGAAATGGAAATATATATCCATTTGAATGCAGAATTGCAAAGAATAGCAAGGAGAGATAAGAAAGCCATCCTAAGTGAGCAATGCAAAGAAAGGGAGGAAGACAATAGAATGAGAAAGACTAGAGATCTCTTCAAGAAAATCAGAGATACCAAAGGAACATTTCATGTAAGTTCAGTTCAGTTGCTCAGTCGTGTCTGACTCTTTGCAACCCCATGGACCACACCATGCCAGGCTTTCCTGTCCATCACCAAGTCCCAGAGATTACTCAAACTCATGTCCATCAAATCGGTGATTCCATCGAACCATCTCATCCTCGGTTGTTCCCTTCTCCTCCTGCCTTAATCTTTCCCAGTATCAGTGTCTTTTCCGAGGAGTCAGTTCTTTGCATCAGGTGGCCAAAATATTGGAGTTTCAGCTTCAGCATCAGTCCTTCCAATAAATATTCAGGATTGATTTCCTTTTGGATGGACTGGTTTGATCTCCTTGCAGTCCAAGGGACTCTCAAGAGTCTTCTCCAACACCACAGTTCAAGCATCAATTCTTCGGCACTCAGCTTTTTTAATAGCCCAACTCTCACATCCATACATGACTACTGGATAAACCATAGCTTTGACTATATGGACCTTTGTTGGCAAAGTAATGTCACTGCTTTTTAAACTGCTGTCTAGGTTGCTCATAGCTTTTCTTCCTAGGAGCAAGCATCTGTTAATTTCATGGCTGCAGTCACTATCTGCAGTGATTTTGGAGCCCCCCAAAATAAAGTTTCTCACCGTTTCCATTGTTTCCCCATCTATTTGCCATGAAATGATGGAACCAGATGCCACGATCTTCATTTTCTGAATGTTGAGTTTAAGCCAGCTTTTTCACTCTCCTCATCCACTTTCATCAAGAGGCTCTTTAAAGGACAGAAATGATATGGACCTAAGAGAAGCAGGAAATATTAAGAAGACATGGCAAGAATACCCAGAACTATACAGAAGAGATCTTAATGACCCAGATAATCATGATGGTGTGATCACTCACCTAGAGCCAGACATCCTGGAACGCAAAGTCAAGAGGGCCTTAGGAAGCATCTCTGTGAACAAAGCTAGTGGAGATGATTCAAATCCTAAACGATGATGCTGTGAAAGTGCTGCACTGAATATTCCAGCTAATTTGGAAAACTAAGCAGTGACCACAGGACTGGAAAAGGTCAGTTTTCATTGCAGTCCCAATGAAAGGCAATGCCAAAGAATGTTCAAACTACCACACAGTTGTTCTCATCTCACACAATTGAAAGTAATGCTGAAAATACTCCAAGCTAGGCTTCAACTCAATAGTATGTGAACCAAGAACTTCTAGATGTTCAAGCTAGATTTAGAAAAGGCAGAGGAACCAGATATCAAATTGCCAACATCTGTTGGATCATAGAAAAAGCAAGAGAATTCCAGAAAAACATCTACTTCTGCTTCATTGACTATGCTAAACCTTATGACTGCATGGATCACAACAAACTGGAAAATTCTTCAAGAAATGGAAATATCAGACCACCCTACCTGCCACCTGAGAAATCTGTATGCAGGTCAAGAAGCAACAGTTAGAAGAGAACATGGATCAACAGACTGGTTCAAAATTGGGAAAGGAGGGTGACAAGGCTGTATATTGTCACCCTGCTTATTTAACTTCCATGCTGAATGCATCATGTGAAATGCCAGGCTGGATGAAGCACAAGCTGGAATCAAGACTGCTGGGGGAAATATCAGTAACTTCAGATATGCACATGATACCATCCTTATGGCAGGAAAAGATGAGGAACTAAAGACCCTCTTGATGAAAGTGAAAGAGCAGAGTGAAAAAGCTGGCTTCAAACTAAATATTCAAAAAATGAAGATTATGGCATCTGGTCCCATCAACTCATTTCAGTTCAGTTGCTCAGTCATGTCTGACTCTTTTCGATCCCATCGACTGCTGCACGCCAGGCTTTCCTGTCCATCACCAATGCCTGGATCTTGCTCAAACTTGTGTCCATCGAGTTGGTGATGCCATCCAACCATTTCATCCTCTGTCATTCCCTTCTTCTCCTGCCTTCAATCTGTTCCAGCTGATATCAGGGTCTTTTCCTGTCCCATCACTCGATGGCAAATAGATGGGGAAGCAATGGAAATAGTGACAGACTGTATTTTCTTGGACTTCTAAATCACCGAAGATGGTGACTGCTACCATGAAATTGAAAAACTCTTGCTCTTTGGAAGAAGAACCATGACAAACGTAGACAGCATATTAAAAAGCAGAGGTGTTACTTTGCCAACAAAGGTCTGAAAGCTATGGTTTTCCAGTAGTCATGTATTGACATGAGAGTTGGACCATAAAGGAAGTGAAGTGCCAAAGATTTGATGCTTTTTAACTGTGGTGTTGGAGAAGACTCTTGAGAGTTCCTGCAAGGAGATCAAACCAGTCAATCTTAAAGGAAATCAACCCTGAATATTCACTGGAAGGATTGATGCTGAAGCTGAAGCTCCAGTACTTTAGTCACCTGATGCACAAATTGACTCACTTAGAAGGAACCTGATGGTAGGAAAGATTGAATGCAGGAGCAGAAGGGGACGACAGAGGATGAGATACTTGGATGACATCACTGACTCAATGGACATGAGTTTGAGCAAGCTCCGGAGGTTGGTGATGGACAGGGAAGTCTGGAGTGCTGCAGTCTATGGGGTCATATAGAGTGGGACACAACTGAGTGGCTGAACTGAAGTGAAGTGATCTTGGAAAAGTATAAGACACTGACTGAAGAAACTGGTGAAGACAGAAACAGATGGAAAGATATATTGTGCTCCTGAATTGAAAGAATTAATATCATTAAAATGACCAGATTGCCTAGGACAATCTAGAGATTTTCTCAATGCAATCCATACCAAATTACCAATGGCATTTTTCACAAATCTAGAACAAATAATTGTTCATCTACCTTTGTAAACAAAAAGACCTCATTCTGACCTATATACATCCAAGACCCACAGCTATAAAATAAAAAAAAATAGGGAATTCCCTGGTAGTCCAGGGTCCAGTGGTTAACTCTCGCTTGCTTTCACTACTGTAGGACAGGGTCTGCTCCCTGGTCTGGGAACTTAAGATCCCACAAGCTGTGTGGTGTGAACAAAAAAACCCCCTATGAAATACAAGAAAAAATAGATATAAAATTTTAAATATATTTTAAGGGAAAAAATAAAATATACAAATACATTTACATTTTTTTAAGTTCTTACATATATTTAAATTTTTTATTTATTTAATTTTTGTTGTTGTTACTCCTCTGGGTTTATTCTTTTTTTTTTTTTTGCCATACATCAACATGAATCCACCACAGGTATACACGTGTTCCCCATCCTGAACTCCCCTCCCTCCTCCCTCCCTGTACCATCCCTCTGAGTCATCCCAGTGCACCAGCCCCAAGCGTCCAGTATCATGCATCGAACCTGGACTGGCGATTCATTTCATATATGATATTATACGTGTTTCAATGCCATTCTTCCAAATCATCCCACCCTCTCCCTCTCCCACAGAGTCCAAAAGCCTGTGTTACATTTTAAAATGTTAAGATATTAAATTTAAAAAATGTTTAAAAAATGTTTTGGCAGTAGCACAGATTGTCATTTAAATCTTGGCTGTGGAGTCAGATGGCCCTCACATCAAACTCCTGCTTAACTGTAAACATAGGTAGGTCATTTCAGCATTTTGTAACCTTAGCTTGTTAATCTGTCAAATGGGGTATCAAATGACAAAAACAGTACAATTTAGTAACTAATGCAGTGTCCTTTATTTGAGGGAAAACAACCCATGAGTTAGGGGTGCCCAGTGCCTCACAAGCAGTGGAACACTTCTGGAGGGATTTCAGCAAGAATGGGTGTTATAGAGCATTAGAAGAGGTGATGTAGAAACAGGGCATGATTGGCTAGGAGGTCAAGGATTTCCTGATAAGGCTAATAGGTCTATTTTCTAGTATAAGATAAGCTAGCTAAACTTGAGTTGGAGGACTGATTAATGTATGTTAGGTTTCCTAGACAGTGAGGTGTTCCCTGTGAGTGTGGGCTGACATAGGTTTTGTTTGCTTGTGGGCCACTTGGGCTGCCTCCATTTTGTGAGTCCCAATATGCAAATTTCCTTTATTAGAAGGAAATGGTACCTGTCTCTTCTTTCAGACTTGTGATGAGGACAAAATACCCATAAACATCCCTATTACTTTAAAGCTATAGGAATAAATGATATTAACCAAAAAAAAGCTATAGCAATTTATTTTTATTAGATCATCAGCACTTAGCCAAACTATGGTCTTGAAGGCTGCAAGTTAGTCAACCTACCCTCTCTCTGAATCCCGGTTTACATCTGCAAGAATGTTGACTAACTGTGGCCCATCCATGACAGTCAGGTTATGGTCTGAGCAGTCATCATTCACTTGCATTAACTCTTATTGACCCGTCTCTCCCACAATCTTTGATCCGTATCCTTGCCAGTGTCTCTCAGACACTGCCTCTCATTTGGGAATCTGCTTCATGTTCAGTTCTAAGCTGTTGCCTTCAAGTTTTTTCATATACCTGGTTACTCATCTGTCTTTAGCTGAGACAATATTTTTAGATATCTATCAATCTTCATGTAACTCCCTGATTGCACTCTTGTTTTGAGTCAAAGCAGATTCCCCAACTAGACTCACAAAGCTCCTTCTGGACTTTAGCTTCCAATCAAGATGGAGCAATCTGGGCTAGATTTACACTCCCACATGAAACAATGAAAAAAATATTGCAACAGTATTCTCAAGATATCCAAAAACAAAGAACAGTGATTCCGAGTTGGGAAAAAAGGACAAGACTGCAATGTTTCAGCATACTACCTTGAGAAACTTTTCAGGTGGCAGTGCACAAAGGGAACCCAGGTATAGTCAGGCAGAGTTTCTGTGGATTTATAATATATGTAGAAGCATGCTATCTGGCAAGCATAGCAAAAGGCCAGGAGAGGAGAAATCAAAGTATGTTGCTGCATGATTCTTATACTATATGTGAAGCAGTATAATATCAGTTATAAGTAGAAGGTGATAAGTTAAAGTGTGCCCTATAAATCCTGAGACAACCCCTGAAACAGTGGAACAAAGAGTTATAGGTAATATGCTAACAGAGGAGATAAACTATAATCATACAAAATACTCAGTTAATCCAAAATAAGCCCTAAAAAGATGAAAAAGACAAAAAAAAAGTACAAATGGGAAAATAAAAAGTCTAAGAAAAGATGATACAATTAAACTTAACCATACTAGTGGTCACGTTAAATTAAAATGGCCTAAATGCATCAATTAAAGGCAGAGATTGTCATATTGGATTGAAAAGAAAAGCAAGGCCCAGTTGCATTGTGCACACAAGAAACTGACTTTAAGTATAATGACAGCCACAAATAGATTGAAAGTATAACAGTGGAATAAAATATGCCATGATAACACTAGTCAAATAAAAGCTGGGATGCTTATATTAATATCAAAGTAGATTTCAGAGCAAATAATTGTACTACAGTTAAATATAGTTGTTTTGTTATAATAAAAGGGCCAATTTATCAAGAAGAAATAATAATCTAAACATTTATGTGCTGAAAAACACAGCTCTAAAATGTATGTGGAAAAACCAAAGGAATGGCAAAGAGAAATAAAGTTATGGTGGGAAATTTCAACACTTATCTCTTGGTTATTGATATTGATGGAACAGTTGGGTGGAAAATCTGGAAGCATGTAGGAGAATTAAAGAGTGGTATGAACCAATTTGGGCTTCCCTGGTGGCTCAGTGGTAAAGAATCTGCCTGCTAATGCAGGAGACTCGGGTTTGATCCCTAGGTCGTGAAGATCCTGTGGAAAAGGAAACGGCAACCCACTCCAGTATTCTTGCCCAGGAAATCTCATGGACAGAGGAGCATGTTGGGTAACAGGTCATGGGGTCACAAAAAAATTCAGACATGATTCAGAGACTAAACAACGTCAACAACAAATGAACCAATTTGACTTAATTGGCATTTGTAGAAGACTCTACCCAACCACAGAAGAATATATATATTTTAATTTGTTTATTTTTAATTGGAGGATAATTTTACAATGCTCTGTTGGTTTCTGCCATACATCAATATGAATCAGCCAAGGTATACTCCCTCTTGAGACTCCGTCCCACCTCTCACCCTAGAATATACATTTCTTTCAAGTGTCTATGAAACATTTACTCATATAGAACATATGCTGTGCCATAAGATGTCTCAATATACTTAAAATATTTTTTAAACTTTTTCCACTTGCATTTTTTAAAGATTTATTTATTTATTTTCTATTTTAAGGATAATTGCTTTACAGAATTTTGTTGCTTTCTGTCAAACATGGCTGATTCATGTTGATATTTAAAGTAATTTAAACCAAAGTTTGGCAATAATGGAATTAAATTAAAGATCAATAATAAATAAATCACTTGAAAACCTCCATATATTTGGGAACTAAATGACATGTTTCTAGAAAGCCTATGGGTCAACAAAAATTATCAGAAGATAATTTGGAAAGTATTTTGAAATGAATGAAAATGAAGACACAGCATAACAGAATTAGTGGGATGCTCTTAAAGCAGGGCTTGGGGGAAATTTATAGCACTAAAATGCCTAAGTTTGAAAAGGAGAATGATCTCAAGTTAGTAACCTCTGCTCCCATCTTAAAAAACTGGAAAAAGAAGAAATTAAACTCAGCACAGGGAGAGGAAACAAAATGATAAAGATTGGAGCAGACATAAGTGAAAAACCAAAAAACGAGAGAAAAAGTCAATGAAACTAAATGCTGCTGGTGAAGATCAATAAAACGGATAGACCTCTAGCCAGACTTATCAAGAAAAAGGAGAGAAGGCACAACTGACACAAATGGATGAGCAAAATCATATCACTACAAATTCCACAGATACTAAAAAGACAGTAAATAAATAGTATAAACAAATGGGAATTCCCTGTCTGTCCAGTGGTTAGGACTCAGTGCTTTCACTGTTCCATCCCTAATTGGGGAACTAAGATCCCACAAGCCACACTGCAGGGTCAAAAAAATGTATATACAAATGTTGTTGTTCAGTCACTCAGTTGTGTCTGACTCTTTGTGACCCCATGAACAGCAGCACACCAGGCTTCCCTGTCCTTCACCATCTCTTGGAGCTTGCTCAAACTCACTTGCATGGTGATGCCATTCCAGCATCTCATCCTCTGTCATCCCCTTCTCCTCCTGCCTTCGATCTTTCCCAGCATCAGGGTCTTTTCTAATGAGTTAATTCTTTGCATCAGGTGGCCGAGTATTGGAGCTTCAGCTTCAGCATCAGTCTTTACAATGAATAAATATTCAGGACTGATTTCCTTTAGGATGGACTAGTTGGATCCTTGCAGTCCTAAGGATGCTCAAGAATCTTCTCCAACACCACAATTCAAAACCATCAATTCTCTGGCACTCAGCCTTCTTTATGGTCCAACTCTATCATCCATATCTGACTACTGGAGAAGCCAAAACAAAGATGGACTTTTGTTGGCAAAGTTATCTCTTATTTTTAATATGCTGTCTAGATTGGTCATAGCTTTTCTTCCAAGGAGCAAATGTCTTTTATTTCATAGCTGCTGTCACCATCTGCAGTGATTTTGGAGCCCAGGAAAATAAAGTCTATCACTGTTTGTATGCCCATATATTTTACAACTTAGGAAAACAAAAATGACCAAAGGTCCACCAGTTACTAGTTTGAAACCTTCAAGAAGTTAGCTAACATTTCTCCTCCTGGGTCTTGGTTTCTTTGTCTGTAAAATTTTAGGATTGTTGTGAGGAATAAATACATGTGAAGGTCTTATCTGTGACCATATTTATTTTCCTCCCCCTCAACATCTGGAATTCAGACTTGCACAGCAAATGAGGATCTGAATGGGACTGGGAAGAAACCATGTGATCCACAATCATCTACTTAGGAACTTGTCGATTTGGTAAACTATACCTCTTTGAACTCTGATCTTGTTTAATCTTAACTTTTGATTGATTTCTGGAGAAGGAAATGGCAACCCACTCCAGTACTCTTGCCTGGAAAATCCCATGGGTGGAGGAGCCCGGTAGACTACAGTCCATGGGGTCGCAAAGAGTCGGACACGACTGAGCGACTTCACTTCACTTCACTTTTGATTGATTGATTTGGCCTCGCCATGCAGCTTTTGGGATCTTAATTCCCTTAATTCCCTGACTAGGGATGGAAGCCCTGTTCCCTGAAGTGTAAGTGTGGGGGATCACTTTACCTTTTTATTTAAAAAATGTTCTTGCTCACTAGAGAGTACTTACCAGTGCCTTGTGCATTAAAAGTCTGACTAATCACTCTCAATACCTTGTGCGATAAAAGGGTTTGTCCTTTAAATAACTGGAAATTTCAACAATTAAGAGTACCCAAGGGAAAATAGTTTTAAAAACATCCTGTGTACATTCCTAGAATTTCAAGTGGTAATTAAAATTCACTCAAAACATTTTGCTAATCTATGACTCAGTGTAATTTAAGATACTCCTTAGTCAAATGATCCAGTGTGTGGGTTTGTTTGCCTTCTGTGTACCGTTTTTCAACTGAGGCTCCTCAGTGGAACCACAGAACACTGACAATAGTGGAGTGATTATTTTCTCAAATTCTCCCAAGAAGAAATGACTAGTACCATTCTAGATGTATAGGAGGAAATTTAATTCACTATATAAGGTGGATGTCTTTGAGAATCAAGGTTGAATTTCCCTGTAGCACTGCAGTTCAAAAATGCTGGTTTACGTAAATGAGACACCATCTACATACCTCACAGGGATGCTTTGAACATTATCTAGATAAAATATGTTTAACTCTCATGAGAAGCAAACTTAATACTATATTCTAAAGTAATACTGAGTTTCTGATTCATTATGATTAGAACGAAACTTTAAAAAATGTTAATTTTTTTAAAAGTGAAGAATCTATATTCTCTGCTTTAAAAATTGCCATTTCATAGTTTCTTTTTTTTTTTTTTAACAGTAGTTATGTATGGATGTGACAGTTGGACCACGGAGAAGGCTGAGCACTGAAGAACTGATGCTTTTAAATTGTGGTACTGGAGAAAACTCTTGGACTGCAAGGAGGTCAAGCCAGTCAGTTCCAAAGGAAATCAACCCTGGATATTCATTGGAAGGACTGATGCTGAAGCTGAAGCTCCAATACTTTGGCCACCTAATGTGAAGGGCTGACTCATTGGAAAACACCCCAAAATGGGAAAGATTGAGGGCAGGAGAAGAGGGTGGCAGAGGATGAGATGGTTGGATGGCATCACTGACTCAATGGACATGAGTTTGAGCAAACTCTGGGAGATGGTGAAGAACAGGGAAGTCTGGTGTACTGCAATCCATGAGGTCGCAAAGAGTCAGACATGACTGAGGGACTGAACAACAACATTTTAAAAACTGGAAAAGCAAATATATTACTCAGAAAGATACCACTTAGAGATTGTCAAACTAACTTTTACCATTCATATCCATTCCGGTTTTTAAAAAATCATTTTTATATACTTTTAATATTTATAAGTGATGTTCTAGAAATTTGAAAATAAAGAATAGCTTTCCCTTTAACATTAATCAGCACAGAGAATTTTGAAGTTCAAAGGGATTTCAAGGGAAAACAGACCCAGAGATTGAAAATGAGTTTTGATTAAGGCAGGGCCAGCGCTGACACTACACACTTCTGCTGCATGGTCTAGAGAGCTTTTCTCTTCCTCCACTGTGCTGCCCATCATTGGAGCTCTGCTAATTTCGATGTTTAATAGAATACTTTTGTCCTTAAAATGTCCTTCCCTTTTCCTGCCAACTATGCTTAAGAGAAATTGGCTAGAAAATAGTGGGAGAGAGGATTTGGTTAACACATTAATGTCATCCATTCATTCAAAGTAGCTTTTGAGAACCTGGTTAGTTATATTTTTTTGTGGCTCAAGTTTTTGTTGTTGTTACTAGTATTAGAAAAGTGGATCTGCAGGTCAAACAGGGTACTAGTGAATGAAATAGTTCTAATTGCTCTCTAACATGCTTTTAATTTAATGTTGAACAAAGGCCAGTTACCCTACATGCAAATTAATAAACAAACAACCAAAGCTGATTGTCAGGCAATGAAAAACACTGGAAGTTGATTGCTGCCTGCCTGGTTTCTTAACCACAGTCTAATGCAATTTGAGATAAGAAAGCTTTGAAGCTTTGCACAAGACTTATTGAGATAGCTATTTTGAAATAGCTTCAAGTGGCCTGTAAATGATTTCAGGTAGCCTGTAAATAATGTCAAACATCTCAAAGTGCTTTTCCAAATTCTGATGATGTTTAGCAAGAGTTGAAGAAATACATTGATGGATAATAACAGAGAAATCAGGGAGGACTAGAACTGGGTGGTTTAAGGGCACCTTGAAGGTTTTCTTGCCAAAAAGCTCTTTCCCATCACATGTCAAGTGCCTGAAATTCTTCATTATAGACTGGAGCCAAATGACTAAATGACTGTCTTAGTGGGGATTCATTTTGGGAGCCTAGGTGAGGGGACTGAGAAGGGAGCAATTGGTATGAAGAGCAGGTGGTTTCACTAGGTGGTCTCTTGAGGTCTGATCCAGGTCCGTGGAGACAAAGGTGTAGAGGCTTTTGTCTAAAGTTTATTTTCCTTCTAAGTGCAGTTCACTTCTAAAATAAGTCACTTTTTTTCCCCAATAGTGGTTCACTTGGTTTAATCCATCTCAAAGTGCCTATGTAAAAACTCTATGCCTTATCACAACATTGTTAATCGGCTATACCCCAATACAAAATAAAAAGTTAAAAAAATTAAAAAAGTAAAAAAACCGTTCAAATGTACTGCTCCATTAGTTCAGTTTTTTTTATTTTGATTTGAGTTTGCTTTCAAGTGAGATCTGACTATTTCAAAATGAACACATTTCAGTAAAAGAAGATAATTTCATTCCTATCTGAATGACACATATCTCAAAAGACTTAAATTGCACTCTTGAATCCTCAAAGCATCAGAACAAAATCTATCCTTAGAACAATGCTAACAATGCCCTAAGCTTCAACTGCAATAGAGAGAACATTGATCAACATCACAGTCTATAGAGTTAGGATGTGACCTGTGGTCCTTTGTAGCAATGTTTGAATAGTATATGTCCTTCCTTATCTGTCTTCACCTAGCTTTGATGTTTTCTTAAAATATGAAAGGAATGGATTTTAAGCGATCCATTTAAAAATAAAATGAATTACAGGGGGGAAGGGATAGTTAGGGGGTTTGGGATAGACGTGTACACACTGCTACATTTAAAATGGATAATCAAAAAGGACCTACTGTATAGCACAAGGAACTCTGCTCAATGCTATGTGGCAGCCTGGATGGGAAGGGAGTTTGGGGGAGAATTTGTTGTTCAGTCGCTCAGTCATGTCTGATTCTTTGCAAACCCATGGACTGCAGCACACCAGGCTTCCCTGTCCTTCACTATCTCCCAGAGCTTGCTCAAACTCATGTCCATTGAGTCGGTGATGCCATCCAACCATCTCGCCCTCTGTCATCCATCCCCGTCACCTCCTGCTTTCAATCTTTCCCAGCATCAGGATCTTTTCTAATGAGTCGGCTCTTTGCCTCAGGTGGCCAAAATATTGGAGTTTCAGCTTCAGCATCAGTCCTTCCAATGAACATTCAGGACTCATTTCCTTTAGGATTGACTGATTTGATCCTTGGAGTCCAAGGTACTCTCAAGAGTCTTTACCAACACCACAGTTCAAAACATCAATTCTTTGGTGTTCAGCCTTCTCTATGGTCCAATTCTCACATCCATACATGACTATTGGAAAAACCATAGCTTTGATTAGAGGGACCTTTGTTGACAAAGTAATGTCTCTGCTTTGTAACACGCTATATATGTATGGCTGAGTTCCTCTGCCGTTCTCTTGAAACTATCACAACACTGTTAATCAGCTATACCTAATACAAAAAAAAAGCTTTTTTAAAAAATTTTAAAAAATATAATGAGTTACAGACTAGATATATTCAAAATGCCTGCCAGTGCAGATAAAATAGTAGTGCGGACAAGTAGATTGAACCACTTTAAGAAGAACAGAATATAAGAATAGTGAATGTGTCAATGAGGGGCTTTCAGTAGTTGAAATTTGTAAACCCTTACCAAGATGCTGTATTAGGACAACAGCAGTGTGGTTTTATGTTTCTTTTCTGATTTCCAAGCTTTCTTTTAATGCTCTTATAATGTTTTTGTTAGTAACTATGTTTGTATATGTGTATGTATATATGCACACCCTACCTTCATTCATAAGAATCTAGTGATACTGTTTTTATAAATTACAGTTTTAAAAGTTGTCAGTAGGAAGGTATTATGACGCAGTTGAATGAAGACTAGTTTGATAAATCTGGGGATGCAGATTTTAACCTCATTTCTGCCACTATGGTCAAGTGATGTCCAGCTTTGTATTCCCCATAGGTAAAATGAAGAGGGGACAAGATGGTCTCTAAGGTCCTTTTCCAGCCATCAGTCCTTTGACTCTTTTTGGTCAACACGTGTTTAATGATTATTCAATTCAAGCTCAAAGTACTTCAGATTTTAAAAGGTCCATTTAAGTTTAAAGTCTATATCTACCAGAATTTTTGTTTGTTTGACTTAGAGCAGAAAAATAAACCCTATTTTTCTTGTGGCCAGTGCAGCCATCCTAAAGCAGCTCTAATAGCAGGCAAAAACGATAGTGGAAGGGCAACACTTGATAGGGCCTTTTGTTTATTCCATAGCCCCACTGAAAATGGTAACACTGCAGAAATAGACCAGCAAAGAGGGAAAAGAGAACCTGTGTATAAACATCAGCAAGCTCATAGAAGTAAGAAGAGAAACATGGATCTGGGCATCAGATGAAATGAAAGCTGCCTTCTTTGTTAATAGTATTAAAGAGGGTGTGGGCTTTCAGTCCCAATGCTGACATTAAGAAACTGTGCTATCTGGGTTTAACTGCAGGAAGGTAGAAATCTTTTCATTTAAGGATAATGATATTAAGGTTGGTACTCTGAAGTCAAATTCTAAAATTCAGGTGCATAAAATGACAAAGTATGCTTCTGTGATCTAAGTATTATGGTCATGTTTGATCTCATCTTCCCTGGTGGCTCAGATGGTAAAGCATCTGCCTACAATGCAGGAGATCCGAGTTCAATTCCTGGGTCGGGAAGATCTCCTGGAGAAGGAAATGGGAACCCACTTCAGTATTCTTGCCTGGAAAATCCCATGGATGGAGGAGCCTGGTAGGCTACAGTCCATGGGGTCGCAAAGAGTTGGACATGACTGAGCTACTTCACTTTCACTTGAGCTCATCTATGGACAAAAAGGGTCCATATTTTTTTGGCATTTTTCATTGTAAGTGCCTTTAACATATAAGGTCAGTTTTTAAAAAAAATTTATTGAAGTATAGTTGATTTACAGTGTTGTATTAATTTCTTCTGTACAGCAAAGTAACTCAGTAACAGACATAATCAGTCATTGTGGGTAAGTGCTTTGATGTTATATACATATTCTCCTCATTAAATTTCACCCACTAGTTCTACCAGTCATCAATTATTTTTTACCTTCATGATTCTTTCTAGATTTAGTAGGTTGCATTTTACTTGCATTATCTATTTTGATGAACAAATTATTGCACATTTCACCTTTGGAGGCCCACTGGCTTCTTTGTTCTTTTGTGATGCTCGGGTCATTTGTTTACACTTCTTTGTTTTCTGACACCACAAGATGCTTAGGGGAAGTTATTGTTGCTTTTCTTAACGAGTCTTGTAGATTTAGTTGTCTCTTTAAGCAATGTGTGTGTGTTTCTTTAATAAAAATAAAACTAATTTTTAAAAGATGTTCCTTTTCCAAATAAATCCTTCAGTTGCAGTACTCTCCTAAACCTCATGTCTTCATGGAGGCCGTGGGGCAGGCCTGGCTTCTGTGAGAGCTCATTGCCTTTGTGGGTGGGCCATGGCTTCTTTTTTTCCTACTCACTACTTCCATAGTACTTAGTGTTCCTGAACAAAAAGGTATAAATGATGTTCAACCTCACTAGTAATGGGAGAAATGCAAATTAACACAATAGTGGGTTGGAATAGGAAACGGAACAGTGTAGTGGTTAAAGGCATGGGCATTGGAACTAGACTGCTTCTGTCTGAATACAAGCTTTATATCTTGCTAGCTGCGTGGCCTTGGGCAAGTTACTTAACTTTTCTTAGCTTCAATTTCCTCATTCTTAGAAAGGAGTATAACACCTGTGGCGGATTCATGTTGATGTACGGCCAAACCAATACAATATTGTAAAGTAATTAGCTTCCAATTAAAATGAATAAATTTATATTAAAAAAATTTTTAAAGAAAGGAGTATAACAGTATTTCCTTCCTATGGTGGTTGTAATGATACAATGATTTAATACATGAAAAGTGCTTAGAATAGAGCAAGTGCTTTGGAGAGTGATTTGGCAAAATCTAGTAAACTTGAAAATGAATATATCCTATGACCCAGAAATTCTGGATATTGAAATTGTACTAGACAGGTACAATTCCTAATCACCTCTCTAGTGAAACTCTCAGACATGGGCACAAAGACATATGTATGAAAGCATTTTCTTCAGTACTCTTTGTAACTACAAAATAGAAAATAAAATTAAAAAGTAGAAACAATCTAATTGTCCCTCACTTGTGGAATGTGTAGATAAGCTACGATTTATTCATATAGTGGAAAGCTATATAGTTGCTAAAATGAACTAGAGCAGCTACCAGGGCAACATCAATCAACAGGAATAAATTTAAAAACAATGTTACATGGAAAAATGAGATAAAAAGGGTAAACATACACTATGCAATAAAAAATTTTAAGAATACATGAAACAATTTAGTGCTTATATTTGTATGTATGAGAAGCACAAAAATATGGACAAAAATGATGCATGGCAAAGTAGAACTGGTTACTCAAGGAGAGATATGAGTAAAGAAGTGGTGGGTTGTATGAGTTTTTGCTGTATTTCTAATAAATAATGCATGATTTCTTAGAGAAAAAGAGACAGCCAAAGGAAATAAGGCAAAACAGTAACATCCAGTTAATTGGGTAGTGTGATTATAGGTGGATTATTTTGTCATTTTCTGTATTTTTCTATATGTCTGAAATATAGTTAGTTTGTAAATGTAATGACTATCAAATGTGTTTCTTAAACTGAAATGCATTATATAACTATTAGGATATTATGATTATTCATAGCAATACTACCATTATTCAGTTAATATACGAACATATAGTGAAAAGATAATGTTTAGGGTGTAATGCAGGTAGATAGTTCTAATGTTCTCATTTCCACTTAGGTGTGGATAAGGAAGGATGATTAACAAAAATAAAATGGTCCCAACATGGACAATTCCAGATGATGCTGGAAGAAACCTGGAGAAGACCAAACACACACCAATACAATTTCCCATTCTTAAAGTCTGGCTCAGCCATCTCTTCCTCTGTGAACCTTTCCATGAAGTCCCCCACCTCACTTTAAACTTGCTTTCCTGTGCTCCTGCAGCGTTTCATCACACGTGGTGTTCTTTTGTTTTTTTGAGTTTGTCTCTAACCCTGGACTGTGAGATTGAAAGCAAAGAACATTTCTATGTCATCTCTTGCATCTCATGCTGAGAATAACCTTTCTTATCTACACTTGAAACCTCAGGTCAGGTTCACCTTGTCCAGGAGGCCTTTCCTGACTCACCTCATCCGGCTTAATCCTCCTCCTCTGTGTTTCCATAGTACCCTAGCCAGCTTCTGCCATGATGTGCATCACTGTGCATTATTATTCTATGTTTATTTTTCTCTCCATAGAGACTCTGAGCTCCTTGAGGTATCAGGCTCTATGTCCTCAAGTGTCCAGGAAAATAACTAGTTCATAGAAGGATCTCAATAATGGCATATTGAATTGTATTTAGTTAAATCAAGAAAATATACTGATAATGCAATTAAAAGTCTTAATTTATATGTGTGTAGCAAATACCCTAGCTGGATGAAATTGAGGTATAGCTCCAGTCATATATAGAGATATACAATGTATGGAGTTGAATTATAACTGTCATTATTAATTTGTTTCTGAGTATAGATGCATTGTAAAAGCACCAGAACCCAGTTGAGAGTCTATACAGAAGAAACACTTTTCAAAATTATCGTAGTTATCAGGGGAGAGTAACAATTTTGTGGTGGTCTTTTGTTTATGTTCATTATTCTCAAGCCATGTCTGATCACCTGTTTAGTGGTAATGTGTAGAACACATTAGCTGGTTAAACTTCTGTTAGCTTTGGAATAATGTTAGCTAATGTTTATTGAACACTCACTGAGTTTGAAGAAAGAAAGATATAAAGATATTCACATTTCATCTTTCCCAAAATATCTCCCAAGTACTATTATCATTTCATGTTAAAGATGAAGAAATTGAGACTCACTGGGGTTAAGTAACCTGCCCAAAGTCAGTCAGCACTTAAATCTGGGTAAGCTGATTAACTACTGCACAATTACACTCATCTCACACGCTAGTAAAGTAATGCTCAAAATTCTCCAAGCCAAGCTTCAACAATACGTTTTCTGTGAACTTCCAGATGTTCAAGCTGGTTTTAGAAAAGACAGAGGAACCAGAGATCAAATTGCCAACATCTGCTGGATCATCGAAAAAGCAAGAGAATTCCAGAAAAACATCTATTTCTGCTTCATTGACTAAGCCAAAGCCTTTGACTGTGTGGATCACAATAAACTGTGGAAAATTCTGAAAGAGATGGGAATACCAGATCACCTGACTTGCCTCTTGAGAAATCTGTATGCAGGTCAGGAAGCAACAGTTAGAACTGGACATGGAAAAACAGACTGCTTCCAAATAGGAAAAGCAGTACGTCAAGGCTGTATATTGTCACCCTGCTTATTTAACTTATATGCAGAGTACATCATGAGAAATGCTGGGCTGAATGAAGCACAGGTTGGAATCAAGATTGCTGGGAGAAATACCGATAACCCCAGATATGCAGATGACACCACCCTGATGGCAGAAAGCGAAGAAGAACTAAAGAACCTCTTGATGAAAGTGAAAGAGGAGAGTGGAAAAGTTGGCTTAAAGCTCAACATTCAGAAAACTAAGATCATGGCATCCAGTCCCATCACTTCATGGCAAATAGATGGGTAAACAGTCACAGACTTTATTTTTCTGGGCACCAAGATCACTGCAGATGGTGACTGCAGCCATGAAATCAAAAGACGCTTGCTCCTTGGAAGAAAAGTTATGAACAACCTAGACAGCATATTAAAAAGCAGAGACATTACTTTGCCAACACATGTCTGTCTAGTCAAGGTTTTGGTTTTTCCAGTAGTCAGGTATGGATGTGAGAGTTGGACTATAAAAAAAGCTGAGTGCCAAAGAATGGATACTTTTGAACTGTGGTGTTGGATAAGACTCTTGAGAGTCCCTGGGCTGCAAGGAGATCAAACCAGTCCATCCTAAAGGAAACCAGTCCTGAATATTCATTGGAAGGACTGATGCTGAATCTGAAACTCCAATATTTTGGCCACCTGATGCGAAGAACTGCCTCATTTGAAAAGACCCTGATGCTGGGAAAGATTGAAGGCAAGAGGAGAAGGGGACAACAGAGGATGAGATGGTTTGATGGCATCACCAACTCAATGGACATGAGTTTGGGTAAACTCTGGGAGTTGGTGATGGACAGGGAGGCCTGGCATGCTGCAGTCCATGGGGTCGCAAAGAGTCAGACATGACTGAGCAACTGAACTGAACTGAACTGAAGCTGATTAAAGAATCACTATTCTGAAACATCTCTGCTATATTGTGTTTTCTTTTTAAGACATTGTGGTTGACAGACTCTAAGATGGCCTCCAACATTTCCAGGTGGAGCTAGTGGTAAAGAACCTGCCTGCCAATGCAGGAAGTATAAGAGATGTGGATTTGACCCCTGGTTTGGGAAGATCCCCCGGAGAAGGAAATGGCAATCCACTCCAATAATCTTGCCTGAAGAATCCCATGGACAGAGGAGCCTGGCAGTCTACAGTCCTTAGGGTTTCACAGAGTCAGACACAACTTAGCTTGCACACACATGGAATCCCTGTGTCCAGGTAGTGTGGGCTGACATGAGTGACATACTTGTAGCTAAAAGAATATGACCCAGATGATGAGATACCTTCTGTGATTAGCTTACAATAGATTGTAACCTGTCTTTCTAGCTGACTTTCTACCTTGCTGTCTTTGATAAAGCAGGTTGCCATGTTGAGGAGGACCACATAGCAAGGAAGTAAGGGTGACCTCTGGCCAATAACCAGCTAAAAACTGAGACCCTCAGTCCCATAGACCACAAGGAAATGAGTCTTGCTAACAACCATATGAGGTTGGGAGCAAATCTTTCCCCAGCCAACCTTCAGAAGAAAACCAAGCCCAGCTCAACACCTGCATTATAGCCTTGGGTGAAAGTTTGAGGCAGAGGACCTGGTTAAGCAGTGTTCATATTCTTGACCTACAGGAATGGTGACATAATAAATAAGTATTGTTTTAAGCTGTGAAATTGTGGCAATTTGTTGTGCAGTGATAGATAATTTATATAGACATTAAATATACTGTTAAAAGGAACTTACATGATGAATATTGTAAACACTTACATAAACTTTATGTCATGCACTTTTCTAAGTGCTTTACAGGTATTAACTCACTTAATCCCCCCAAATGCACTATGAGGTTGGTATTATTATTACCTCTAGAAAACAGAGGTACTAAGGTTTTCACTAGTTTAGTCATACATTTTGAAAATGGAAGAACTTAAATATTCATCCAGGCATTCTAGCTCTGAGAATCACCACCTTAACTACTCTGCTATATTGATTCTAATGTCATATTTTCTGGAAAAGGTGCATGAGAGAACTTGGCCACTAAACTTTAATTAGAAATGTTATCAGTAAACATTTATTTTGAAAGCACTGTGTCTTAAAAGAGCCACACCTAAAAACAGATATCATAAGGGAATCTATTTTTATCCATCACAGTTCTAGCAAGCAAGGTCTCCTTAAAAGTGGTCATGGAAGATGAAGGGTTGGGATATAAACAGATGAATCTTTGAATCAATTGTTGGATTTCTTACCTCTCAAAATTCATGTTATTCTGGAGGTAAAAATTGAAATACTTTACGTATTAGAATCTTGGCATTTCATATTTAGTGCTGTTGTTTGAGAGAAGATGGGTTTGTGTTCCAAACAGAACACTGAGATTGAAAACAAGATAAAAGAGAGAAATTAGTTTAAACCTGGGAAAATTATACATGATTTTCCATATCATCCCTACTATGCTGTCGAGCTTTATATAAATTAAAACATCTCTATACCAAGAAACACTTGCAGTCACCATAAATAGCATGTTTCTATTATTAGAATTTTGTAGAATGGAGAACTTCTAGGTGGTGGTGGTTTAGTCGCTAAGTCGTTCCGACTCTTGCAACCCCATGGACTGTAGGCTGCCAGGCTCTGTCCACAGGATTTTCCAGGCAAGAATACTGGAGTGGGTTGCCATTTTCTCCTCCAGGGGATCTTCCTGACCCAGGGACTGAACCCAGGTCTCCTGTACTGCAGGCAGATTCTTTACCAACTGAGCTACCAGAGAAGCCTGACCATAAATAGCATGATTCTATTATTAGAATTTTGTAAGATGGACAACTTCTTGGTAGCTGACAATAGTGGTAGCCATCCAGATCCCAATTGCCCAACATTTTCTCCTAAAGCAATACAGAACAAGAAGAGATAGAAAAACAACTACACAGGGCAAGGGAGGGAAAAACACTACATAAACCATGCCCTCACCATAACTTAGAGAAAGAATAGCTAAACTTCAAAATAACTAAGTAAAAGAAGAAATGCCACCAAATTACAGCCTGTTATGTCTCACATTCCCTGTCCTTCCACCTGCCCTCCTACAAGGCTCTGTAGTGAGCAAGGCTGACTGAGAAAACCTGAGGGGAAAGCAGAAGAAGGAAGATAGCTAAAAGGCCTAAATTTATATAAAAACCACCACCAGAAAGACCAAGTTCACCCCACATTTTTAATAAAACATCTAAGTGGCACAGAGTATAAACTACAGGCAAGAGACTTAGGTGTGATTTGAAGTCTCTAAAATACATGTACTTAGTCGCTCAGTCATGTCCAACTCTTTGTGACCCCATGGACTGCAGCCTGCCAGACTCCTCTGTCTGTGGAATTCTCCAGGTAAGAATACTGGAGTGGGTGACCATGACTTCTCCAGGAGATCTTCCTGACCCAGGGATCAATTCCAGGTCTCCCGCATTACAGGAGGATTCTTTACCATCTGAGCCATCAGAGAAGCCCAAGAATACTGGAGTGAGTAGCCTATCCCTTCTCTAGGGGAACTTCCCAACCCAGGAATTGAACCGGCGTCTCCTGCATTACAGATGGATTCTTTACCAGCTGAGCTACTTGGGAAGCCCCACAATTAAAACACATAGCTTCTGGGGGAAAAAAAAAAACAAAAACAAAAAGCAACAAAGAAGAGCCCTTTGGGAAAAAAAAAAAGAAGAGCCCTTTGTCAACTGAGTAGTGAAGGGTAAAAGAATAAAAAGGATAAGATTTAGGGCCAACATGACAAAAGAGAGTCACACAATCAGAGAACACAGTAACTCTCCCCTATCACAAAAATGGAAACACAAATTTACTAAATACCTGGACTTTGCTAAACTGACAGAAGAGGGCGCCATTAAAATAGGAATCTCCTAAAAAAGAACACTATAACAAGATGAACAACAAAAAGATTGACAAATCTCTACAAAATTGTTGCTGAGAGAGAAATTTATAGCACTAAATACAGAAAATTGGAAAGAGAAAGGATCTTAAATCAATAATGTAAGTGACCACCTTAAAAAAAACTAGAGACAGAAGAGAAAGATAATCCAAGGTAAGTAGAAGAAAGGAAATAATAAAGAGTAGAAATAAATGAAATTGGAAATAGGATAAAAATAGAGAAAATCAATGAAACAAAAAGTAAATTCTTTGGATTTATCATAAAATTTATAAACCTCTAGCAAGAATGAAAAAGGTAAAAAGAGAGGCAGTATAAATTACCAATAGCAGGAATGAAACAGGGGATATTACTACAGATCCTTCAGCCACTAAGGAATAGTAAGGCAATACTATGAACAATAAATTCAAAAACACAGATAAACTGGACTGATTCCTTGAAACACACAAACCACCAAAACTCATGCAATACAAAAGAAGTAATATGAATAGTCTCATAACTATTAAAGAAATTCAATTCAGAATTTAAAAGCATTTATAAAAGAAATATCCTGACCTTGATCATTTAACTAGAGAATTCTAACAAACATTTGAGAGAAATTACCACAACTCCTCCATAAACTTTTCCAGAAAATGGAAGAGGATACTACACTTGCCAACTCACTATACAAGGCCAATATTACCCTAATAACAAAACCAGATAAAAGCAGTACAAAAAAGGGAAAACCACAGTCCAGCATATCTCATGATCTTAGATGCAAAATTTCTGGACAAAAATTCTTACAATTCTTATATAAGAAAGAATTATACATCATGATTAAGTGGGGGTTTATTCCAGGAGCATAAGGCTGAGTCAATATTAGAAAATGAAAGTAAGTACCTCATCAACAGGTTAAAGGAAAAAAATTGCATGTATATCCATTGATGAAGAAAAATGCTTTTGACAAAGTTCAATTTATGATTTTAAAAAAGAGCTCCAAGAAAATTAGATACAGAGAGGAATTATCTCAACTTGATAAAGAGCATCTATAAAAATCCTGCAGCTATCATGATAAAAGTGAAAGTGTTAGTTGCTCGGTTGTGTCTGACTCTTAATGACCCCATGGACTGTAGCCCACCAGGCTTCTCAGTCCATGGAATTCTTCAGGCAAGAATACCAGAGTGGGCTGTCATTTCCTTCTCCAGGGCATCTTCCCAACCCAGGGACTGAACCTGGGTCTCCTGCATTGCATGAAGACTCTTCACCATCTGAGCCACTAGGAAAGCCACTAGGCAGCTGTTATGATACTCAGTAACAGAAAATTGAGTACTTCATCTCTACGATCAGAACAAGGCAAGGATGTCTGCTCTCCATACCCTATTTATCACTGTCATGGCAGTCCTAGCTGACTCAGTAAGGCAAGAAAAGGAAATATAATGCAAACATGTTGGAAAGGAAGAAATAAATGTGTCTCTATTTTCAGATTACATGATTGTGTGTGTAGAAAAGGAATGATAAAAATTTTTGTAGAATTAATGAGTTCAGCAAGGTCACAGTATACCAATCAACATACACAAGTCAATTATATTGCTGTATTACTACCAAAGAACATGTAGAAACAAAAATTAAAGATAAATACCATTTACAATCACTCCAAAAACTGGAATACTTAGATATATCTAGTAAAACAATATAGACTATACATGCTGTATGCTGAAAATTTCAAAGCACAAATGAAAGAACTGGGGACTCTCCCTGAGGTCCAATGGTTAATTAAGACTCCACGCTTCCACTGCAAGGGGCATAGGTTCAATCTCTGATTGAGGAACTAAGATCTCAGGTGCCTTGTGGCAAAAAAGAAGAAAAAATTTTAAAAAAGAAATCAAAGAACTAAATAAATGGAGAGACATAATGTGCTTATGGATTGGAAGATTCTATAGTACAAATATCAGTTCTCAAATTGATCCATAAGACCAAAATCACAACAATATTTTTATAGATACAATCAAGCTTATTCTAAAAACCATATGAAAAGGCAAAGGAACTAGAATGGCTAAAAAGAGTAAAGTGAGAGGAATCATTTAAAAAATTATTCCTATTTTTAAAACATGCTACATAGGTACAATAAGCAAGAGAATGTGGTAGGAACAGACACAGGTCAATGGAACAGAAATAGTCTAATGTGAATACCCCTAGTAGATTTTTAAAGTTTATTTTTGAAAGCTTTAGTGTAAAATTCAGTGATTTTTAGTATATTTGCACAGTTGTGCAACCATAACCATTATCTAATTCCAGACCATTTTCATCACCCTGAAAAGAAATCTTATGTGCTCATAAAGTCATTCTCCATATCCTTATTCCCCCTTCTACTAGACCTTGACAGTGATTAATCTACATTCTATCTCTATGGATTTACTTATTCTGGACATTTCATTTAAATGGAATCCTAAAATATGTGGTCCTTTGTGTCCACCTTCTTTTGCTTAGCATAATGTTTTTCAGGTTTACCCATGTTGTAGCATATATCAGTACATGTATCAGCGACCTAGACAGCATACTAAAAAGCAGAGACATTACTTTGTCAACAAAGGTCCATCTAGTCAAAGCTATGGTTTTTCCAGTAGTCATGTATGGATGTGAGAGTTGGACTGTAAAGAAAGCTGAGCGTCGAAGAATTGATGCTTTTGAACTGTGGTGTTGGAGAAGACTCTTGAGAGTTCCTTGAACTGCAAGGAGATCCAACCAGTCCATCCTAAAGGAAATCAGTCCTGAATATTCATTGGAAGGACTGATGCTGAAGCTGACACTCCAATACTTTGGCCACCTGATGTGAAGAGCTGGCTCATTTGAAAAGACCTTGATGCTGGGAAAGATTGAAGGTGGGAGAAAAAGGGGATGACAGAGGACGAGATGGTTGGATGGCATCACCGACTCAATAGACATGAGTTTGAGTAAGCTCCAGGAGTTGGTGATGAACAGGGAAGCCTGGAGTGCTCCAGTCCATGGGGTTGCAAGAGTTAGACCTGAGTAACTGAACTGAACTGAACTGATCAGTACTTCATTCCTTTTTATGGCTGAATGGCTCGGTGGTGAAGAACCCTCCTGCCAATGCAGGAGATTCAGGAGACAGGGATTCGATCCCTGGGTCAGGAAGATCCCCTGGAAAAGGAAATGGCAACCCACTCCAGTATTCTTGCCTGAAGAAACCCACGGACAGAGGAGCCTGGCAGGCTACATGGGGTTGCAAAAGAGTTGGACATGACTCGGTGACTAAACAGCAACAACGAACTGGGTTGCTTCCAGCTTTGGCTATTATGAATAATGCTGCTAGGAATATTTGTGTACAGGTTTTTGTATGCATACATGATTTGAATTCTCTTGGGTATATATTTAGGAGTTGAATTTCTGGATCATATGATATCTCTAACTTTTTGAGGAACCGCCAGTTTTTTTTCTGAAGTGGCTGCATCATTTTACCTTCCCACTAGCAATGTATGAGTGTTTCAAATTCTCCACATCTTCACCAACACTTGTTACTATCAATTTTTTTTTTTTTTTGATTACAGGCATTCTAGTGGATGCTAACTGTTATCTCTTTGGGATTTTGACTTGCATTTCCCTAGTAACTAATAATATTGAGCATCTTTTCATGTGTATATTGGCCATTTATGTGTCTCGTTTGGAGAAATGTTTACTCAAATCTTTTGCTCATTTTTCAATCGGATTGTCTTTTTATTACTGAGTTGTAGGAGTTCTTTTTAAAAAATAATTTTACTTATTTTTGGCTTTGCTGGTTCTTTGTCGCTGAGTACAGGCTTTCTTTAGTTGCGGTGAATGGGGGCTATTCTCCTGTTGTGGTGCATAGGCTTCTCATTGCGGTGGCTTCTCTTGTTGCAGAACACAGGCTCCAGAGCAAGAATTTCAGTAGTTGTGGTGCATGAGATCAGTAGTTACGGCTCACAGGCTCTAGAGCAAGGACTTCAGTAGTTGTTATGCTGTGGCTTAGTTGCTTCACGGCATGTGAAACCAGAGATTGATCCAGGGATCAAACCAACATCCTCTGCATTGCAAGGCGGACTCTTAACCACTGGAGCACCAGGGAAGCCCAACAGTTCTTATTTTGTATATAAATAACTTGTCAGATATATGATTTGCAAATATTTTCTTCCATTCTGTGAACTCATTTGTAGTTACTCCCCTTTTCTCTGTATCCCCCCCACCCCCCAGAAAATAATCATCTGTTTTCTGTATCTCCTGGTCTGTCTGTTCTGAACATTTCCTGTAAATGGCATCATACAATGTGTGGCCTTCTTTGTCTGGCTTTGTTCTCTCAGCATAATGCTTTTGAGGTTAATCCATATTGTAGCATGTCTTAGTGCTTCATTTCTTTTTATGGCTGAATAATATCCCACTGTATGGATATGCCTTACTTTATCCTTTCATCAGTGGATATTTGAGTTGTTCCACTCTTTGGTTATTATGAATAATGCTGTTATGTATGGACATTCATGTACATGTTTTTGTGTTGACATATGTCTTTTATTCTCTTGGGTACATACCTAGGAGTGAAATTGCTGGATCACATAATGATTCTATCTTTGACTTATTGAAAAAATGCCAAATGGTTTCTACAGCAGCTGCACTGTTTTCCTTTCCCACTGGCAGTGTAAGAGAGTTCTAATTTCTTCACATCTTTGCTAACACTTGTTATTTTTCTTTTTTTGATTATAGCCATCTTAGTGAGTGTGAAGTACTGTCTCCCTGTGGTTTTGATCTTAATTTTCATGATAACTCATGATGTTGAGCTTCTCTTCATCTACTTATTGGCCATTTGTATAAATTCTTTGGAGAAATGTCTATTCAAATCATTTACCCATTTTTTAAAAATTGGGTTATTTATCTTATTATTGAATTATAAACATTTTTTATGTATTCTAAATACAAGTCTTGTATGAGGTATATTTGCAGATAGTTTCCCATTTTGTGGGTTGTCTTTCACTTTCTTGATAGCATTCTTAAAGCAGAAAAGTTGTTAATTTTGATAAAGTGCCATTTATGTATTTGTTCTTTGGTCATGTAGGCAAATGAAACCATTGCCTGATCCAAGGTTGTGAAGATTTATACTTATGTTTTTTTTTTCTAATAATTTTATAGTTTTAGCTCTTACATTCAGGTCTTTGATCCATTTTGAGTTTATGTGTATGGTATGAGTTAAGGGTCATACTTCATTATTCTGCTTGTGCATATCCAGTTGTCTGAACACTGTTTGTTGAAAAAAATGCTTTCCCATTGAAGGCTCTTGGCACCCTTTTTGAAAATCATTTGACCAAAGATAACTAATTTTTTTAATGGAAAATTATTTTCATCTTAAAATTATATAGCAATCCAATCATGCTCATGTTAAATATTAGAGTATATCAGGTCTCAAAAAAATTCCTCCTAGCAGCTCTTTCTCTGGAAGATCTTGAAAGCTGTACTCTACCAAAATGAGAGAGTAATCCAAGAAAGAGGAATATCACAATATAAGATCCAAGTAACAAAGAACCCAAATACAGGAAACTGTGAGTAGGGGTCCCAGGAGGACAGTCATGTTGCAGACCATGAGGTTACTGGCCTAGTTTGTAGCAGGGGAACAGGGAGCTGTGGGAGGGCGATCTTCAGGGGGAGTATGGAGCCAGCAGATTTTAGAAGGGTTGGAGTGTTTGGTATGTTTCAGAACTGTTAGAACACCTAGATAAAAATAGCATTAGAAATATAGAAATCTCAATGAAATACTGAAGCAGTTATTAAGTTGAGAAAAAAAATCAAAGACCTAACAATAATGTGCTAAGACTAGTTTAATTAAAACACTAACGATAATATACTTTGCTTAGCAGTGAACAAATTATATAGTCATAATCATTATATAGTCATAATCATGTAAACTTGGTTACTGATTTGACTAAGAATTGTGATAGAGGGATTGGGGAACATTAAAGACATGAGGTTGAAAGTGGGGAGTATAAGAAAGCTAAGTTCTTCACTGTTATTAAAGACAGGCAATAAATAACATCTAAATTTGTTAAATAAAATTTAGGCATGTTATTTAGGTTATATAATGGATAAACCAGAAGAAACAGCTAAAGCCACAAAAGTGTTGCCTCTTTAGAGGATAATGGGGGATGGTGGAGCAGAAAACTGCTGTTGTTTGCAATCAGCCATGCCTCATTTTGCTTTACGTTTAACTATGAGTATGTATTACTATGAGAAAAAAATTGTTATTTTTTAATTCCCAACAGGGAACCACAAAGAGATCACCACCTCATAACAGGAGCTAACGGCAAACTTAACCATCACCTTTGGTTGTCTGAGCTTGGCCTCTACATGGATGAAGTATGTGGCAAAGAGGACAGGGCTCTGAGCCTTCTAGATGCCAACCTCTAATGATGTGAATTATGCGTGCAGGTGGCTTTCAACTGGCCAGCTAATTTCTGCAATATAGGAAATGACTGTAATTTCTGTTTCTGCATCTGGCCTCAAAAAAGAAAGTGGCCCCAATTGCCTATTGAATTTATGGAGATGAGATCTCAAGTATCTTATGATAATTGTTGGATAAAGGGACAGGCTTTGCCAGGAAAGCAATTTTAGTACCTCTCCCTCTCATAAAGTCCTTCGAAACAATTTTTCTATTTAATTTTTTTAAAGTGCCATATCTTAAATGTCCTTTCTCGCCTGTGACTGACTTCGGTTTGCAATGCATTTTAGCTCCAATTTGAGTTTACAAGTTCACCAAAACAGGGTTCTATGTAGCAAGTTCCTTTCTTATTTATCCTGCTTTATTGTAATGTTTGTCTTTCTACCTATGTCCCACATACCTCCCCTGTTCTTGATCATTATGTTTCTGTGCCTCTTTTTCTGTTCCTCATCTGTCTCTTTCATCACCACCGTAAATCTTTTTGTGCGTGTGTGGTGATGGTTATTTTGCCTCACCCTCCCACATTTTTCTCTCCATTGTCCATTCATTTAAGAAGTATTCATCGAGCAGCTATAATATGCATTAAAACATGACACTCCCTGAGAAACAGGCTCTTAACAGTCTAATTGAGGTGACATACAAATGATGAATAGAAATAGTAATTAACTATAGTTAACGATTTAATGACAAAATTATTTCCATACACGATGAATGCTACAGGATTAAAAAATAAAGGTAATACGTGCTCATTGTAGGAAATTTGCAAAGGAGAGAAAGTCTAAAAAAATGAAAATTGAGTCAGACTGTCTGGGTTGGAATCCTAGCTCTGTTCTTATTAGCTCTATAGCATTGGGCAAGTTGCTTAACCTCTCTGAGCCCCACTTTCTTCACTTGTTAAATGGGGATAATAATATTACTTCCCTACCTCAGAGGGTTAATAGTCTTACCACAGAGCCTAGGGCATTTAAGTGGTAGTGGTTACAGTTGTTATTACCATCACCGTCAACTTTTTTGGTATATGGCCTTCATTTTTTTTTTTTTTGCTCACGTATATTTCATGAACATTGATTGCCATTTAACATGTTTTTCTCCATATTTCAATTTTTTCCTAGATTATGCTTTATTGGCTAAGCTTATTAATGTTGTTTCCTCTTCTTTCAGTCATTCCTCTAACGTCTCCTTTTTCTTTCTACCTATAATTATGCTTTTTTCTTTCCATTATTTGACAAGTAGTCAGACAGGCCAGAAGTATTTACTAGCTGCCAGAAAGTACAGGTACTTTGTTAAGTCCCAGGGTAACGGGAAATAGAAGATGAAGAAATTATTTTTTTTGGAGGGGTAAACTTATTTACATAGGGTGCCAGCCCTGACATAGGAAACAGAATTGGGTCCTACTTCCTCTCTCCCTCACACTCCAGCTTGAGTGAGCCGTTGAAGCCTCATTTTCTCATTTGTACAAAGTGAAAGTGAAGGTCGCTCAGTTGTGTCCGACTCTTTGCGACCCCATGGACTGTATAGTCCATGGAATTCTCCAGGCCACAATACTGGAGTGGGTAGCCTTTCCCTTCTCCAGGGGATTTTCCCAACGCAGGAATCAAACCCAGGTCTCCCGCACAAATGCCCACCCTACATATATAATTAGGCTGTGGATCACGAATGTCACTGAGCTTTGTAAACAAGACGCATTAGAAAAATTGCAAGTACTCAGATTAATGGAGAAATCGACTCCTACCTTTTTTATTAAGTGGGCAGTTCAGCTTGCTTTTTTCTTTAAAAATTTTTTTCTTCTCAAAGAGCTTAATTTTGTTTAGTCTTCTTGCCTTCACTCATTTTGTCAAGAATAGGTGACTCTCTGGTCAGAATTCCCTGTGAGCCAAACTGGTTTCATGTACTAAACTGGCTCTTATGTACTAAACTGTGCTGTTATAAATCCTGTTATTACAGAAATGAAAATGCTGCCCTCTGCATAGACAAGCTGGACCCCCCACTTGCTTGTCTACTATAAACAATTGGATTCACTAGCCCTTGGCCTGGTCCGCCAAATTGATTTATTATTTAGATGGGAGGTTCATTTTCTGAGAGATTCCAGAAGCAGAAAGACCAAGTAAACTCAATATCAGCTTGGATTTTGCCAGATTTTAAAATTAACTTTCTCCTCAGGATTTGAGAAAATGAAATAAAATTCTCAGTGTTTTTGTAATCATAAAAGAACCATATTCATATGATGTCTTAGGTTTTGCTTTCAAATAGAAAAATAAGATACGGGGAGGCTATATGAGGCTATATAAAAAAGCACATCAGAGATGATAATCACCGAAGCCAGTCATGGAGATCCATTATACTATTCTGTCTACTTTTGTGTGTGTTTGAAAGCTGACATAGTTAAAGATGAGAACACAGCTAATCGACGCAAAGAGAGGGACTTCCCTGGTGGTCCAGTGGCTGGGACTCTGAGTTCCCAGTGTCGGGGCTCGGGTTCAATCCCTGGTTGGAGAACTGAATCCCACATGGAGAACTAAGACCCGGAGCAGCCAAATAAATTTTTTAAAAAAATGAGAATAAAGAGACTGCATTCATGGTTTGTTGCAGTTTGTTTTCATAAGCATTTTCATGGTCTAAGAATTTTGATAGGTTAATTGGGAAATCTATAAAATCATGCAGAATTTTGAAAATTTCCAACCATTTCAGATTTGTTTTTGTTTTATACAAAAACCTAGTGAGTGATATGATTACTTTTTGGTGTTATGCATTCAAGGAAATTTTGTGGTCAAGTGACTTGCCCAAGGTCACATAACCACCTAGCACTAGAAGATGGAGTAGAAAACCAGGCTCTCTTGACTGCTATGCTGCGTCTAATTTTATACAAATGTCAGAGGGATGAAATAGTTCCCCATTAAGCTTGAATAAGCCTCCTATAACTGCTGGGATATGTTGTTAATGTGATGCTAGCATATTTTTAATACAGTATTTCATACGAGGGGTGAGATGAGAATTTCAGAACTGATGAGGGGTGCGAGGATGAGAAGCTGCCATTTATCAAGCCAGATGCACTTTTAGGTGTTTTATATTCATTTACATTTTCCCAAATCCTTAGTTTTGAGTCCTGCCTCCTCCAATTCATGAGCTCAGGGACCTGGAGCAACTGACATGACACCTCTAGACCTCAGTTTCTTCATCTTTGAAAAGGAGGTGGTGATACCTACCTAACTGGAGTTTGAAGAGTTAAGATAATGTATAATAAATGCTTAACTCTGTGCCTAGTATATGCCAAAATTATTTTAAAAAGCAAGAAGGAGGATTCCTGTAAGATTCAGGGAAAGACAGAAATCATCCAGAGAACTGTCAACTGTCTGGCATGACTGTCTCCAATTTTCCCTTCCTCTGCTCTGTTCTCTCTAGTTAATGATAGTCACCTTGGGTTTTTTTGTTGTTGCTGTTGTTTGTGATTTTTTTTAAAGTATTTATTATGTATGTATTTAGTTGCAGCACTTGTGATCTTTTAGGGGCAGCATGTGAGATCTAGTTCCCCAACCAGGGATTGAATTCTGGCTCCCTGAATCAGGAAAACAGAATTTAAGCCACTGGACCACCAGGGAAGTCCCAATATTCACCTTGTTTTAATCATGTATCATGTTTTAACATGATCATGTTATTACTTGCTCAAAACTGTTAAATGGTTCCTTACAATCTGTCAACATTCCAGAATCTTTTTGTCAGCCCAAAGCATATTGTTTACTGCCAAATTCAAACCTTTGCAACTTTCTGTAGAACCGAAAGGCAATACTGTGTGAAACATATGCTGGTGATAATTTAACAATTCAGTAAAGTAGAGAAGAGCAATCTAATAAATGGTGATATTTAAATACATCCTCATAGTTCATATTTCACATCAAAATTACAAGTGAATAAAAAAATGCTCATATTTCACATCAAAATTACTTCCAA
>SJYT01044637.1:83057-114414 GCA_006410635.1 Cephalophus harveyi | reverse complement strand
ACATCAAAATTACTTCCAAGTGAAAAAAAAATGTAATTATAAAAAGCAGATCAAAAATTGAAACCATAAAAATATGAATATAATACTTCTTTATAGAGAATGATGAGTTAAGCTTTAAAACAGTTGGAGAAAAGTCGTAGAAGAAGCTCTTAAAATATTTGACAATATAAAATGAAAGGCTATGTCAAATATAATAAAAGACAATGCTTGGAAAAGTATTTGCCGTAGATATGAGAGGAAAGAAAAGAATTCTTTAATATTTGAAGAGCATATACTAAATAATAAGAAAATACAAAGGCTCTCAATGGGAAAATGACATTAACGAACAAATCACAAAAGAGGACATGTGAATGGCTAATAAACATATGAATAAATGTTCACCTGCACTAGTAATCAAAAATGCTAATGGAACAACAAGAGACCAATTTTCACCTATTAATTAGCAAAGATGAAAAAAGACAATACTCTCAGTTAGATAGGGTGCTGTAAGAAGGGCATTCATCCACTGATAATGGGAGGGGAAACTGATGCAGTCTTTTTGGAAGGCAATTTAGCAACACGTTTCAGAAGCTAAAATATAGTCCTATCCTTTGACCTGTAGTTCCACCGCTAATAACAATCACTCCCCAGGAAGTAAGCTAAAGTCTGTACAAAATTTATGCAAAGAGGCACTCGTTTATAATTACCAAATTGTCAGTCAGCCTAAATGTCCAACAATGGACATGCAAAGAAATAAATGATTGTGTAATCTTGACAGAATATTGTCTAAGCTATTAAAAATTGTACCTATGGTGACTAGTAATAACACAGGAAACACTTATTATATAATGTCTAGAAATATAAAGATTACATATCACAGTACATATACTCAGCTATCTAAAAGTTATGCAGATGAGTAGAAGTAGAAGGAACAACTGTTAATGTGGTAAGTATCCCAGAGGGGCAAGACTATGCTTATACTCAGTTCTATTCAGTTCAGTCACTCAGTCGTGTCTGAGTCTTTGCGACCCCAGGGACTGTAGCACACTGGGCTTCCCTGTCCATCACCAACTTCTGGAGCTTGCTCATGCCCATCGAGTTGGTGATGCCATCCAACCATCTCATCTTCTGCCGTCCCCTTCTCCTCCTGCCTTCAATCTTTCCCAGCATCAGGGTCTTCTCAAATGAGTCAGTTCTTCGCATCAGGTGGCCCAAGTATTGGAGCTTCAACTTCAGCATCAGTCCTTCCAATGAATATGCAGGACTGATTCCTTTAGGATTGACTGGTTTGATCTCCTTGCAGTCCAAGGGACTCTCAAGAGTCTTCATCAAACCACAATTTAAAACTATCAACTCTTCAGCACTCAGCTTTCTTTATGATCCAACTCTCACATCCATACATGACTACTGGAAAAATCCTAATTTTGACTAGACAGACCTTTGTCAGCAAAGTACTGTTTCAGCTTTTTAATATGCTGTCTAGGTTGGTCATGCTTCTATTATTCATGATGAATTTTCTGTTTACAACTTTTGACAATAGGCATGTATTTTTTGCTATTTAGAAAAATGGATGTTTAGAGCAGACTGAAAAATGCTACATACTGTAAATATGCCATTATTAATATTTAACCAGTATTATTATTAGTGTGTTTGATGTCCAGCAGATGGAGCTGCATCCCTTAACATTCAGCACAAACACAGACAAAAAACTATGGCCACATTTTCATCTGTTGTGCTTTGTTTGAAGAAAATCCTGTCTATCCTCCTAAAGGTGTTGTGAAGCATATGTTCTTTTTTTTTTTTTTAAGTAAAGTGAAGTTGCTCAGTCGTGTCTGACTCTTTATGACCCCATGGACTGTAGCCTACCAGGCTTCTGCATCCATGGGATTTTCCAGGCAAGAGTACTGGAGTGGGTTGCCATTTCCTTCTCCAGAGGATCTTCCCAACCCAGGGATCAAACCGAGGTCTCCCGTATTGTAAGCAGATGCTTTACCGTCTGAGCCACCAGGGAAGTCTTTTTTTTTTTTTTAAAAAAGGATTACATTTTAAATTTGTTTTGAGAATTTTGTGCAGCCCCTCTGAGATAACTGGAGACACCCTGGGCTGTCACAGAAAGCAGGACTAGTAATGGGTTTGGGGAACTAGAGAACTTGAGAGATTAACTGATTGTGTGGGGCCACACAGAGAGTTGAGGCAGAGCCAGGAAAAACAAGCCAAGGGACCTGTTCACTGGTCTTCCTTTGCTGAGTAAATTGTATTTTGATGTGTGAGTGCTTGGGCTTCGCATTTCAGTATAATTTCAGAACTGATCTTTTCATTGGTCCTCACCACACATTTAGGGTGGTGATTAAAAACACTGGCTTTGGAGTTATAAAAGCCTAATTTCCAAACCTAATTTCATAATTTCTTAGCTGTGTGACTTTGGGCAAGTCACTTCACCTCTCTGTGCCTTACTTTCGTCATTTGCAAAATAGAGATAGTAAAAACAAAATCTATTCCTAGGATTGTTGTGAGAGTCAAATGAGATAATGCGTGTAGAAGTGTTTGGCATAGTGCCTGGCGCAGGGTAAGTGTGAAGTCAATGTTAGTGTGTTTGTCATTCATTCTTTTGTTTTGGAATACTAACTGTGTGCTAGACAGGGGGCTCTGCACTGGGGAGAGTTAACAGATAAATTTCTGCCTTGTAGGAGTTTAGGCAAGGTATCCCCTGGGGAGGTAGCAGTGACAGAACTTGGAACCAGAATTTCTGGATTTCTATGTGACCCTGATTTATTTTAAACCTCAGATAGATTACTTAATCTCCATCTTCCTCTTGATAAAACAAGGGTTGGGGACCTATGATCTGTAAAATATCTTCCAGCTCTGAAACATTCTATGACTGTATTTCAAAGAACATTACTGAATGAGATCAAATCAATGTTATTATCTTTCAAATATATTCACATTCTGTAGTCTCTTCTCCAGAGGTGCAAAATTCTCATAATTAGGTAAAGTTCCAAGAGCCAACAGAATGATTACAGCAGAAGCTTGATAAGACACCCATCTGTGAGATGCTGGAGTAGAGAAAAATCAGTCCTCAAAAAATGTATAGAAATAGCCCCTTGCAAAATATTATATTCATGGGTAGTTTAATTGCCAAAGAATACAAATAGTTAATTTCCGTTTCTACAGATTTCATGTGATATCAAAATGCCTTTGTTATTTTCAAGTTATAACAAAATGGTATTGCATTATTCCTGTGTGTGTGTGTGTCCACGTGCACGCACAGCATACACAGGCAGGTACAATTTTTCATATAAGCATATCTGTGCTTGATGATTAGTCTGCTTTTGTATTCCCTCCCTCCCTCCCTCTTCACTCTCTCTCTCATTTTGGCCACACTGGTTGGCTTATGGGATCTTAGTTTCCCAACCAGGGATCAAACCTCTTCCCTCAACCCCCACCACACAGTGGGAGGTTGGAGTCCTAACCACTGGTGCTCAGTCGCTTCAGTCATGTCCGACTCTTTGTGACCCTATGGACTGTAACTCACCAGGCTCCTCTGTCCATGGAATTGTCCAGGCAAGAATAGTGGAGCGTGTTACCATGCCCTCCTCCAGGGGAATCTTCCCAACCCAGGGATCGAACCTGTGTCTCTTACATCTCCTGCACTGAAGGTGGATTCTTTACTGCTGAGCTGCTTGGGGCGCCCCACTGGACCACCAGGGAATTCGTGCTTTTGTTCTCTTGATTGTATTCACTTAAATCAGTGATTGGCAAACTTTCGGTAAAGGATCAGATAGCAAACATTTTAGGCACTGTGGGTCCCATACCACCTCTGTTGCTGCTGCTGCTTCTCCTCCTCCTTTTTCTCCTGTTCCAACTATTTAATAACATAAAGACCATTCTTAAATTCCAGGGTGTAAAAAATAGACTGAGGATTAGATGTGGGCTGCAGGGCATAGTTTACTGACCTTCTCTTAAATCGAATTTTCAGCCTCCTGTATCTACTGGTTTGGTTTCATAGGATCTCTCCATTTCTACCACATCCTATTGCACTCAGGGCCCAGGTTGTTTCTCACCCCAGTCTCTACTCTCATCTGGTTCTGCACCCTCCCCACTTCCCATCTAATTTCCTTCTTTGTAATACCAACCACACCCTGGCTACCAGTGCTTTACAGAACATATGCTTTGCAAAACCTCCTAAAGGTTTTGGTAAAGCATGACAAGTGAAAGCATTAGTTGCTCAGTCATGTCTGACTCTGTGGACTGTAGCCCACCAGGCTCCTCTGCCCAAGGGGTTCTCCATGCAGGAATAATGGAGTGGGTTGCTATGCCCTCCTCCAGAGATCTTCCCGACCCAGGGATCAAACTTCACTCTCCTGCACTGGAGGCAGATTCTTTACTATCTGAACCACTGGGGGGAAAAGCAAAGGATTATGTTTAAAGTTTGTTTTGAGAATTTGGTGAAACCTCTCTGAGATAATTGGAGACACTCAGGCGATGCTCCAGCAGAAAGCATCACTGCTGAATCAAAATGGTGCTGATCTAGTCCAACAGATTGACTGCTCCAGAGACAGGGACTCTTCAACATATCTGTCCCATGAAACAATTTGCCAGGTTTCCTGAGCCCAGGTCCCTAATCATGGCAATGGCATGGACTTCAGCTCAGTTCAGCTCAGTGGCTCAGTCGTGTCTGACTCTTTGCAAACCCATGGACTGCAGCACACCAGGCTTCCCTGACCTTCACCAACTTCCGGAGCTTGCTCAAACTCATGTCCATCGAGTCGGTGATGTCATCCAACCATCTCATCCTCTGTCATCCCCTTCTCCTCCCATCTTCTATCTTCTCCAGCATCAAGATCTTTTCCAGTGAGTCAGTTCTTCGCATCAGGTGGCCAAAGTATTGGACATTCAGCTTCGGCATCAGCCCTTCAAATGAATATTCAGGACTGATTTCTTTTAGGATTGACTGGTTTGATCTCCTTGCAGTCCAAGGGACTCTCAAGAGTCTTCTCCAACATCACAGTTCAAAAGCATCAATTTTTCAGTGCTCAGCTTTCTTTATGGTCCAACTCTCACATCCATACATGACTACTGGAAAAACCATAGCTTTGCCTAGACAGACGTTTGTTGACAAAATGTCTCTGCTTTTTAATATACTGTCAAGGTTGGTCATAGCTTTTCTTCCAAGGAGCAAGAGTCTTTTAATTTCATGGCTGCAGTGACCATCTGCAGTGATTTTTGGAGCCCAAGAAAATACAGTCTGTCACTGTTTCCATTACTTCCCCGTCTATTTGCCATGTAGTGATGGCACTGGATGCCATGATCTTCATTTTCTGAATGTTGAGTTTTAACCCTGCTTTTTCACTTTCTTCTTTCACTTTCATCAAGAGGCTCTTTAGTTCCTCTTCGCTTTCTGCCATAAGGGTGGTGTCATCTGTATATCTGAGGTTGTTGATGTTTCTCCTGGCAATCACGATTTTACCTTGTGAATCATCCAGCTCTGTGTTTTGCATGATGTGCTTTGCATATAAGTTAAATAAGTAGGGTGACAATATACAGCCTTGATGTACTCCTTTCCCAATTTCGAACCAGTCCATTGTTCCATGTCCAGTTTTAACTGTTGCTTCTTGACCTGCATACAGATTTTTCAGGAAGCAGGTAAGGTGGTCTGGTATTCCCATCTCTTGAAGAATTTTCCACAGTTTGCTGTGATTCACACAGTCAAAGGCTTTAGCATAGTCAATGAAGCAGAAGTAGATGTTTTTCTGGAATTCTCTTGCTTTTTCTATGATCCAACAGATGTTGACAATTTGATCTCTGCTTCTTCTGCCTTTTCTAAATCCAGTTTGAACATCCAGAAATTCTCAGTTCACGTACTGTTGAAGCCTAGCTTGGATAAATTTGAGCATTACTTTGCTAGCATGTGAGATGAGTGCAATTGTGTGGTAGTTTTAGAACTCTTTGGCATTGCCTTTCTTTGGGAGTGGAATGAAAACCGACCTTTTCCAGTCCTATGGCCACTGCTGAATTTTCCAAATTTTCTGGCATATTGAGTGCAGCACTTTCACAGCATCATCTTTTAGGATTTGAAATAGCTCAGCTGGAATTCCATCACGTCCACTAGCTTTGTTCGTGTGATGCTTAAGGCCCACTTGACTTTGCCCTCCAGGATGTCTGGCTCTAGGTGAGTGATCACACTATCGTGGTTATCTAGGTCATGAAGATCTTTTTTGTATAGTTTTTCTGTGTATTCTTGCCACCTCTTCTTAATATTTCTGCTTCTATTAAGTCCATACTGTTTCTCTTCTTTATTGTGCTCATCTTTGCATGAAACTTTCCCTTGGTATCTAATTTTCTTGAAGAGATCTCTAGTCTTTCCCATTCTGTTGTTTTCCTCTATTTTCTTTGCATTGATCACATTCCTCAAGTACTTACTGAGCATCAATTATGTACTTGGTATTGTACCACAGACTGTGGGCACAGCAAAAAACCATCATGGCCATGGTTGTGGTCTTCACAGAGCTTCCACAAGATAATAAGAGAGACAGACATGGAAGCATTTCTGTGTCATACTGCACGGATTGCATGGTGTTTGTGGGAGAACAGAGCAGGGCACCTGACTGAATCATGGAGGTCGTGGGAGGTGGTGCCCAGAGGAACTGACACCTAATGCTCTGTGGATCCCGGTAGTAGAGCCAATCCCAGCCTCAGGGACCCTAATCTTCTTAGCTGGTGGGTCTTGAGCTCCACGTAGACCTTTGCTAACAGTAATTGTGCCTGCAGCCTTACCCCTTTGGACTGAGTGTCTGGTTTCAGTCCTGTTTCCTAGGCTCCGTTCTCCAGAAACAATCTAAACAGGCCCCTGGCCACAGCTCACTCCTAGAACACTGACCCTAACCTCATCCTGAAGGTCTGGTTCTTCCAGGTAAAGCATTTATTTTTGCTGAAGTGATGACAATTGAGAGCCAATTGGCAAGAATGGTGATGATCAGCTTTATCAGCTTTTATATATTAATACTGATAGGAGCAATTACTCTTTTCAGACATCACACACTTGCTTTTTCCAGCATGATGGGTTGGTCATGAAGGCTGAAAGAATAGAATATCCAATGTTAAATGGGTATTTTCTATCAATACTCAACATTTTGAGTTTAAACTCTGACTCCTCAAGAAAATTGGTCCGAGAAGGTCCTCTTACTCTTCATTAACTACCAAATAAATAAAAGGACCTCCTTCTTTTATTCCCACCCCCCTTGCTCAGGGGCTTCTTGGGAGGTATGTTGGCCCATTCATATGTTAATTCTGTAGAGCCCTCAGTCCTTGCACAGAGGCCCTGTACAATGAGAGGGGAGTCTGCATATTTCAAAAGAGCAGCATATGCTCCTAAAGGTGAACGTGCAATATCGCTCTGCAGGGGAAATACAGTACGTTATTCTTTGCCCCTTTGCTGAGAGAGTTTACAAGCAACATTTGGAAATGGATGGCATTTTTCTATATAGAGATCGAATTTGACAATTAACCATCATTTTTTTTTTTCTATTGAAAGTTTCAGGTCTTCTAAATTACTCTCCTTTTAAAACATGTGAATAAATAAGAGAAATGAAAAATGCAATTCCTGGAAAAGCCCCAGAAGTGCCTTCCCCTGAAGCTATTTAACTGTTCTTTTGAAAAAGAATTCTCCTCAGAAAAAATTCTGAGCTGGTGGGGAAGTGGACAGTGGGTATAACTCAATATGAAAAATCTCTCTCTCGTTCTCTTATTTTCATTGTTAAATGTAATGTGTCTTATCACAGGAGTGCTTGATGTTTAGGGGATAATTTCAGATATGCAAATGATTCATTAGTCGAGGATTTGATAATCATATTTCAGAAAAAACTTCTGATGGACATTAATTGCTTCTTCTAGAATATATTTTAGTGCTCAGTAATGACAAACACTGTGTATTAATTTCACATGTATTAGAAATAACGATTAGAGTAAAAACTATTTGATGTAATGACCATTAGTTCAGAGCTGTTGAACGATACTTCATGGCTTAAGATGAATAATAATGGCCCATTTTTCATCAGACAGATGTTCCATCTTATTGTGTAAAGAAGTTACATCATTGAAACAGAAAATGTAAAAGAATTAGAATATACCGTATCACTAAGCTTGGTTAGCAAAATTGAACAATTAATATCTGAAATCATTACCATTTGCTCCACACTATGAGCTGTTTTTATCATGTTTTCTATGGGATCTGTTTTGAAGAATGTTTCACAAAGAAAAATTTTTAAAAATTAGAGTAGAAATCCATAATAACATGGTTCAGGGTTATATGGACTTACAAAATGATGCAGTGTCAAACCACAGTTTTGTAAAAATAAAAAAAAAAAATTACATTTGAAAAGTAACTGTGGGTCTCCTGGATGGTTTGCTGGGTGGCTGGGAGATAGGAGTGCAAAGGAGATTATTTATTTTAAACTTACTTTTCACTATCTGTATTTTTTTTAACTTTTTGCATATTGTATACCATATGCATGTGTTGTTGTTAAGTCACTAAGTCATGTCTGACTCTGAGACCCCACAGGCTGTAGCCCACCAGCCCCCTCTGTCCATGGAATTTTCCAGGCAAGAATACTAGAGTGGTTGCCATTTGCTTCTGCAGGGGATCTTCCCAACAGAGGGATCGAACCTGTGTGTCTTGCATTGGCAAGTGGGTTCTTTATCACTGGGCCACCTGGGAAACATATGCGTGTGTTACCTATTGGTAAATAATTTTATTATAAATAACAGTAGCAACTCCTCAGAGAAGGCAGTGGCAGCCCACTCTGGTATTCTTGCCTGGAGAATCCCGTGGGCGGAGAAGCCTGGTGGGCTGCTGTCCATGGGGTCTCTATGAGTCGGACACGACCGAGCAACTTCACTTTCACTTTTCACTTGCATGCATTGGAGAATAAAATGGTGACCCACTCCAGTGTTCTTGCCTGGAGAATTCCAGGTACGGGGGAGCCTGGTGGGCTGCCATCTATGGGGTTGCACAGAGTCAGACACGACTGAAGCAACTTAGCAGCAGCAGCAGCAGCAACTCATTACCATATTTTAAAGTGGAGAGGTAGCCTCTAAAGAGTTAGAGTCAGACACACACACACACACACACACACACACACACACACCCCTACCCTACACGTTATAAACATACAGCTCCATCTTCCAATTCTGCCTCTTTCTAGTTAACAAGCCATGAGCAAATTGCTTACCTTTTCTGAACTAAGAGAACCTGCCTCATGGGCTTGATAGGAGGACAGAAATAGGTTTCAGCATGACTGCTAATGTATGGTATGTGCTCAATAAACATTGCTGAGCATTACTAGTTTACATCCTACTAAAACAGTCTTATCTAATACAATTGTCCCTAACATCTGTTACTCTTCTTTTCACAGTACCAGTGCTAGAATCATGGCTTCTTTGTGGTAAAATTTTTAAAAGTTAGTATTTATGTGTGCTTGCTTTTTTTTAGTTACAGCCAGTTAAACAGATTCATTCCTTTCTTCTTCCCTCCCTCTCGTTCTTCTTTCTTCCCCACCACAAGCTTTTCCTGGTTCTTTACTAAGTGCCAGCCGCTGTGTAAGTGCAGAGTGCAGACAAAACCTTAGAAATCATTGATTCTAAATTTTTCTAGTGATGCAAGAATTCCTTCTGCCACCTATTCCATAATTGACTCAGCTAGTGCTGTAACCCTTCTAGCAACAGGGACCTTGCTGCTTCCTGAAAGATTCCTTTCCTTTTCGAACAATTCTAACTTGTTAGAATGTTCTTTTCTCATGTTGAACTAGGAATCCGTATCCCTGTAGCTTCCATAGTTAGGAAGACCCCTGTCATACTCCTAACTCTTCTCTCACTTGGAAAACTTTACTTCTAATTAGTTGCAAAGCCAGAATTAGAATCTAGATCCCCTGACTCCTGCTCCAGTGCTCTTTAGAGGTCCTTTTACATAGAAATCTCTTTCAGCCAAGTTGGCTGCCTTAGATCTTGTTGAACTCCCTGACCTTGTCAAGAAGACTGACTGTACTGAGGACTTCATTTTGAGTACAAAGGAGAAACTCCTTAGAGCGCTTCCTAGGCAGGACCTACTGCATCCTAGTTCGTGTTCCTGCAATCCAGTGGTCGTCCTAGCGTCATCCGCTGTACTGAGGACGAGAAACTGTGAGAGCAATCCTCCATGTGTTTCCTAGATGTGCTGGTCAAAAAGTGCGTCCTCTCAGTTATTCTCAGCAAGGCATCTAAACAAGACAAATCTCCTTGATACTCTATTCAGTTTTTCAGTGAGTCTCAAAATTTACCACAAAGTTATTTGATTTTTTCAGTGCTGCCAATGTCCTATGGGAACACAATACGCAGTCACTTTGTCACCTTGACCCTTAATTATCAATGAATGCAGACAGAGAACAGGTGCTCTTAAGATGCGTTGTAGGAATGTGTAACTTCTGAAACAGGCGTCAGTGTCAGAGTCCAGAAAATCTTTGACAAAGTCGAATGTAAGATAGTCAGATCAATAATTCTTACTCCTTGACCTGCTGGTTAGTGGGTGAGCTGGGTGAGTAGGATCGGGAGCAAATTGGGAGCAGGTGTCTTTCAGTGCAGCTGCCACTGGGACGGGTCCTGGTTTGGCCAGGAGGGGGCAGCAGAGAGTTAGCTTGTCCATGAGCCAGGCGAACCCAGAGTTGGGGCGAGAACCAGGAAGACCTCTGAGCTGAAGGGTGTGGGATTGTCTGCCAAATGGGTAGAAGAGATGCTGAGAGAGTAAGAGGTCTATTGATGGGGTTGCCATGTCAGGAAGGAGACAACCACAGAGGAGGAACCTTTGTGAGGTGCTTTGTGAGAGCACCCAGATTGGTGGGCACCAGGGAAGCCCCATGAAGCTGGTTGGAGTCAAACAAACCTTGGCATTGAAATGAGGCTTTGACTTGGGAAGGGTGACATCTCTGAGCCTTGGTCTCCTCATGCATAAAAGGGGGGATAATAATAATGCTTCAGTTCAGTTCAGTCGCTCAGTCGTGTCCGACTCTTTGCGACCCCATGAATCGCAGCACGCCAGGCCTCCCTGTCCATCACCAACTCCCGGAGTTCACTCAGACTTGCGTCCATCGAATCAGTGATGCCATCCAGCCATCTCATCCTCGGTCGTCCCCTTCTCCCCCTGCCGCCAATCCTTCCCAGCATCAAAGTCTTTTCCAGTGAGTCCTCATAGCATTATTATAAGACAATTCTGGTGTATACTGAACAATTAAAATTATATAATAATAACTTTCTGTTGCTCCTCAAAAGACAACACTTGGTGAAATGAGGATTTAAGGAGCCACTTTCTAGAACCTTCTGAAGAGGAAGGCCAAAGGTTTTCTCTGCTCCCCTTTGAAACCTCACATTTGGGCAATAGAATCGTACTACTAAGTTGTCTCTATTCCTGATGTTTTCCAGATCATTTTAAAGTCTGAAGATAAATTTTCCCCAGTCACCATAAAACATGTAAATGTTTGCATAGCCCCAAATATCTGTGTCCAAACACTGTCTCCCAGATTGTCATTTACACCTGGAATTGGCACAAGAACTCCTCCTATGAACTTTGGATCAAAATGTGTGGTTTTGAAAATAGGCTCAGCCTCCTTTGGGGGGAGCTCAGCTGGGGTGGGGATCCAGGGTGGGGGAAATACTTTGGAGTAACCCCTGAGATAAGATCACAGCAGGGGTGTCCCTGAGTTTGTTTTGTTTTTCACCCTGAGTTTTCAAAGCACACCATTGGAGACCATTTTTTTGGTTCTTGGATTTTTTTTCCTGTGTCCTCTACCCACAGCATTTCAGAGTGAAAATGCTCCTGACTTAGATAATGCTATCAAAAGAGTACACACAGGAGCTGACACCTTGGACACAGTGGTGAAGGAGCAGGTTATAGAAGGTAGAAAGAAAAAAAATGAAAGAGGGAAGCTGGGATCATGGAAGTGAACATGACTGGAACACTGCTTCTCTTCAGGGCTGGCCTCAATCCAGAACGTTGTATGCATATTCACTAACTTTCTTTTCAATGTTTCCAAGTTAAAAAAAAAAGTTAAGAATGGTTACCCCTGCTTGAGTAAGAAGTTACAGAAGAACCTTGATAGAAGAATAAAAATAATGGCCAGTCTAGAATTAGAGTAGCCTTGAGGAAGAGACCTAAAGAGGAGCTTGGGATCTCAATTCCCTGACCACAGACTGAACTTGGGCCCTCTGCACTGAAAGTTTGGAGTCCTAGCCACTGGACCACCAAGGAAGTCCCACAAATATGGGATTTAGATTCAGTTCTTTTTGGCAGGCCATAGTTCTCCACTTGTGTTCTTCATAAGAAGTAGACTTCAAAGGGGTCCTGGGGCACTAAATTACAGAAAGTGCTGAGTTAAACTGAATCCTTCTGGACCCCTTCTGAAGGGCCAAACTCCTCCAGCTCTCTATGTTAGGGTTCAAACTTTATTCTCATTATTGCCCTCCTGCTTCCAGCAGTCTTTTCAGACATTTTTTTTTCCTCAATTGTCTCCTCATGAAATTTTAATATTACAGATATACTGCATATCTTTTATGGACTGTATGTATATCTGTGCCTTATACATAAAGTGGAACTTCCCAGGTGGTGCTAGTGGTAAAGAGCCTGCCTCCCAACTCAGGAGATGCAATAGATGTGGGTTCGATCCCTGGTTTGGGAAGATCCCCTGGAGAAGGGAACGACAACCTACTCCAGTATTCTTGCCTGGAGAATCTCATGGACAGAGGAACTTGGTGGGCTATAGTCCATGGGGTCCCAAAGAGTCGCACACAATTGAAGCGACTGAGCACACAGGCATACATAAAGTGAAAATTTTTTTCAGTCATCCAAGAACCAATGTTCTCCTCTCTTTGGGGACATGTCACCTTGTTGTCAATGCATGCTGCGTGTGGGTGAACACTGAACCCTAGTGACTAAGAGGAGAGGGTAAGTGAGGATTCTCATCCTTATTTGACCCTGTGCAGGCAAAACTTTCAAGATCACTTCAATGAAGTAATGCACATTTGCAACAGTGCTTCGAGCTAATAATAGCTATGATAACATCCCCAGATAACGATTTCCTGATGGATGCTGGGGAGAAAGGACAATTGATTCAGTCCCAGTCTCAGGGGCTTAAAAAATATGAACGTGTGGGTCCCATTCCTGGAGATTTGGACTATACTGGTCTGGGTGCTAGAGATTTTAAAAGCTCCTCGGGTATTTCAGTGTGCCAGCAAAGCTAAGAAGTGCTAACTTCCAAGACTTTAATGTGAATAAAAATAACTTTAAAATCTTTTTTATAGCTTTGTTGATATAGAATTGACATATGATATTATGTAAGGAAAAACATCTATTTCTACTTTATTGACTATGCCAAAGCCTTTGACTGTGTGGATCACAATAAACTGTGGAAAATTCTGAGAGATGGGAATACCAGACCACCTGACCTGCCTCTTGAGAAACCTATATGCAGGTCAGGAAGCAACAGTTAGAACTGGACATGGAACAACAGACTGCTTCCAAATAGGAAAAGGAGTCCGTCAAGGCTGTATATTGTCACCCTGCTTATTGAACTTATATGCAGAGTACATCATGAGAAACGCTGGGCTGGAAGAAGCACAAGTTGGAATCAAGATTGCTGGGAGAAATATCAATAACTTCAAATATGCAGATGACACCACCCTTATGGCAGAAAGTGAAGAGGAACTAAAAAGCCTCTTGATGAAAGTGAAAGAGGAGAGTGAAAAAGTTGACTTAAAGCTCAACATTCAGAAAACTAAGATCGTGGCATCTGGTCCCATCACTTCATGGCAAATAGATGGGGAAACAGTGGAAACTGTGTCAGACTTTGTTTTTTTGTTCTCCAAAATCGCTGCAGATGGTGATTGCAGCCATGAAATTAAAAGATGCTTACTCCTTGCAAGGAAAGTTATGACCAACCTAGATAGCATATTCAAAAGCAGAGACATTACTTTGCCAACAAATATCCATCTGGTCAAGGCTATGGTTTTTCCAGTAGTCATGTATGGATGCAAGAGTTGGTCTGTGAAGAAAGCTGAGTGCCGAAGAATTGATGCTTTTAAACTGTGGTGTTGGAGAAGACTCTTGAGAGTCCCTTGGACTGCAAGGAGATCCAACCAGTCCATTCTAAAGGAAACCAGTCTTGGGTGTTCTTTGAAAGGACTGATGCTGAAGCTGAAACTCCAGTACTTTGGCCACCTCATGCAAAGAGTTGACTCATTGGAAAAGACTCTGATGCTGGGAGGGATTGGGAGCAGGAGGAGAAGGGGACGACAGAGGATGAGATGGCTGGATGGCATCACCAACTCGATGGACATGAGTTTGAGTGAACTCCGGGAGTTGGTGATGGACAGGGAGGCCTGGCGTGCTGCGATTCATGGGGTCGCAAAGAGTCGGACACGACTGAGCGACTGAACTGGCTGACTGACTGACTGTGAAATGATTACCAAGCTTGGTAAAGACATCCATCACCTCACAGAGTTACTTTTTTTTTTTTTTTTCTCTTGTCTTTCTGTATCTGGCTTATTTCACTTTGTATAATGCCCTCGGTACATCTAACTTGTCACAAATGGCAGGATTTCCTTCTTTTTTAATGGCTGTATACACACACACAGATCAGAAACTGTTGATGGGCCGTTGACACAAAGACCACAAAGGAACATCCAAAGAATGTGAGAAAATTAAAATTGCATGTTTTTGTGGAAGACAAGGGAAGAAAATTTTTAGAAAGAGAACATGGTCAGTCACATTTAATGATGCTGAAAAGAAGGGTAATTGAAGGCTTGGAAGTTTCCATTAGCCTTAGCAACAAAAAGATCACTGGTAAAAGTGGTTTCTTGGTGGTGGTTGGTGGTGTGGGCAGAGACAAGACTGTGGTTGGTGGAGAAGTGTGTATTAATGACAAGCTGTGGGAAATGCTTTAAAAGAGGTTTGGCAGTGACGGTCAAGAGAGACAGGGCAGTGGTCTTGCAAAGAGATATATGACCAAAGAAAAATATTTTTAAAAGATGTAAAAGATGTGTGCATGTTTAAATGCTGATGGGAAGAAGTTGATAGAGAGGAAGAGATTTTAGACAGAAGAGGGGGCAGTCGATTGGGAAGATGCCAGAAAAAGCAGGAGGGAAAGATAGAGCTTCCCCAGTGGCTCAGTGGCAAAGAACCCGCCTTACAGGGCAGATGGGCTTGATCCCCTGGAGGAGGGCATGGCAATTAACTCCAGTATTCTTGCCTGAAGAATCCCATGGACAGAGGAGCCTGGCGGGCTACAGTCCATGGGGTCACAAAGAGTTGGACAAGACTGAGCAAATAGACAACAACAACAACAACAAAAAGGTAGATCTTAACAGGAAGATGACCACTCATCCTAATGTAGGAATAAGATGCAGCCAAGATTACAAATGTGGTGGTAGGGATCTGAAGAGAGCTGTGGCTGATGATTCCTATTTTCCATGAGAAGAGAGATAAAAGTTGTTACCTGAGAGTGGAGATAGAGGCGAGTATTATGATCAATGGTTTGCGGAAAGTGGAAGAGATTTGAACTCATTATTGCTCACAGTGGGCAATCAGTGACTATCTAGACTAGATTTAAAGGACCACTGGAGGTGAATAATTATGAATCTACCATGCAATGAATTTACCTTGCTGCATCACCTTTTTGGGTAGTTCCTCAGCCAAACCAGGAAAGTTATAAAAATAGTAGATAATTGTATTGAATCCACTCAGGTTTGGAAATTTCCTAGATAGTAAGTGGATGAGGTGTGTGAACTTTCCCCACACCCTTCTTCCAGGCACAAAATTTAAGGAGGTGCTCATTCTCACATCATGGAAGTATAGGATTGGCACCTGACAGTGAGTGGCTTCTCGTGTTTTGGGGGTGGGGAAGTAGAGGTGGGGGAGAGTCTTACCTTACGGTAGGCCAGGCCCTGCACAAATAAGTTTGGTATATTTGCAGTATGGTCCTGAAGAATATTGTTGTTGTTTAGTTGCTAAGTCTTGTCTGACTCTTTGTGACCCCATGGACTGTAGCCCACCAGGCTCCTCTGTCCATGGGATTTCCCAGGCAAGAATATTGGAGTGGGTTGCCATTTTCTGCTCCAGGGGATATTCCTGACCCAGGGATCAAACCCATGTCTCCTGCATTGCAGGCAGGTTCTTTACCCCTGTGCCACCTAGGAAGCCAAAGAATATTGACAAGAGAGTAGTTACAGTGGTGGACCCTATCATGTAAGATGGATGCAGAGGAAACTAAAAATGGGAAACAGTAGAGGGATGATGCCATCAGTGGAAACTGACTGAGTAAATAGATAAACAATGGAGTTGTAGTTAGGGAGGGATGTCTCACGTTGTGGTCTTAGAGGTAGAGCAAATTTGGGGTCCCAAAATCTTCCAATGTGAGATGGAAGATATGGAGGACTGAGGTAGAGGTCAAGGAACTTCAAGATCAAGGTGTTGAATGAGTTGCCCATATATCTGTTGGCTTCAGCCAGAATGACTGTTGAGATCTGGGATAGAATGGAAAAATGGGCCTACTGCCAGAGTCCCTGGTGAATACAGAGGAATATCTGGGAGACCAAGAGATGACAGCGACAGGAAGGTTAAAGTTGCACTAATTGGTGTTCACTGATTCTTGTATGTCTCAAAAGGAGCTGGGATTTTTTTTGGGGGTGGTGGTGTTTGTTTTTCTTGTTTGTTGTTTTTGTTGACAAGAGAGTGGAGGGGAAGTAGGTTGAAAGTGGCTTTGGAGAATGGAGAAGAAACTAGCCTTGCTGTACCAAGAAGTGTGGGTACATACCTTGCAATTAGCTCAAGCAGCAACTAGGGTTATATTCTCTTTGCTGAAAGAGCCAGGTCTCACTTAAGGCTAGATCATGAAGGGAACTTGTTAAACAAGCCATATGAGTTCCAGAGGATTGCAGGGGGTGTACTGAAGCGTGGCAGAATTAGCTGACTCATGGGCTTGAGGAGAGAGTAAGTCACAACGAGTCCCAGAAAGGATGGCGGGCACCTGGAAACTACCACATGGGGGCTCAAGTTTTATTTTATTTTTTTCTCATGATCTTCAGGGATAAAATAGTAATCAGAGATGACAGGGGAAACCTGATTATGACTTCCATTACCTTCATATCTTTTTTTCAGCCCAGTGGATAACAAATATAAAAATAGTAATACTAATTTGTAAATTTCTCCATGATCCAACAAATGTTAGCAATTTGACCTCTAGTTCCTCTGCCTTTTCTAAACCCAGCTTGTACATCTGAAGTTCTTGATTCACATACTGATAAAGCCTAGCTTGAAGGATTTTGAGTATAACTTTGCTAGCATATAAAATGAGTGCAATTGTACAGTAGGTCAAACATTCTTTGGCATTGCTCCTCTTTAGGACTGGAATGAAAACCAGTCAATCCTAAAGGAAAGCAACCCTGAGTAATCACTGGACAGACTGATGCTGAAACTCCAATTATTTGGCCACCTGATGGGAAGAGGTGACTCATTGGAAAGGACCCTGATGCTGGGAAAGATTGAAGGCAGAAGGAGAAGAGGACAACAGAGGATGAGATGGCTGGATGGCATCACCGACTCAATGGACATAAGTTTGAGTAAACTCTGGGAGATAGTGAAGGACAGAGGAGCCTAGCATGCTACAGTCCATGAGGTCACAAAGAGTTGGACACAGTTTAGCTACTGAACAACAACAAATTGTAAATTTAGAAAATACCTACTGAATACCTACTATTTGCCAGGCAGTGTTTTAGGTGCCAGGAACATGACAAATTTCCTGAACTCACAGAACTTAGTCTGTTAGATAGTCTGTCCATGGGCAAAAAACAAAAAAGAAGAAGTATATAAGGTTGAGGAGCTACAAGTGTTTAGAATAGAAGTTCAGTGGGGTAAGTGCAAAGACAGTGATGGTGATGTATGTGTGAGGAGCTGTATTAGGGAAGATCTTTAAAGGAGGCTCTTCTGAGCAGAAACCCGAATGATAAGAAGGAGCCATCCACGTGAAGATGGAGCATTTCAGACCAAGGGAATAGCAAGTGCCAAGACTCCAAGGGTGGGAAGGAGCTTGGGATGTCTGAAGGTCGTTATAGCTGATGACTTCGAGACCCGGAAGCATGTACTTTCAACTACCTGCTGTGAAGGATGAGACTGATGGGTCTCTGTGGTCTAATTGTGTAAGGACCTGAATATCCCAGAATTGGTCCAAGAGGCTGAGGCTCAATGGAAGAGCAAGCTACCCCCAGGGGGTAATTGAGAAATCCTCACTACACATTGGAGTGGGAACGAACTTGCTTGGTAAGTCCAGGGCCATGTTGGTCCCAGGTCTATGGCACAACTACAGTGGAGATGGGAAAGTGCTGCTGCCCCTTTCATATCTGAAAACACTTCATCAGAAACTGAGGGTTTGGGACTTCCCTGGTGGTCCAGTGCCTAAGGCTCCGTGCTCCCAATGCAGGGGACCAAGTTTCCATCCCTGGTCAGGGAAGATCCCACATGTGGCAACTAAGACCTGGCACAGACAAATAAATAAATCAACAAAAAGGAAAAAAGAAAAAGAAAAAGAAGCTAGGAGTTTGCTTAGGACTCTTGGCTTCAGACTGTTATATGAGGTAAGATTTGGCAGAGGTACCAGCATCATGGTTGGCAGAAAAGTGGCATGAAATAGAGGACTGAAGTTTTCCATAAGAAGGTCATATCATGGGACTTGAGCCAGGTGAGGCCAAAGATCATAAGGAAGCCAGGACAGTGTTACGGACAGCACAACTTATGGGATGCTAGATATACACCCAACTAAATGGGAATGACCTAACGGATGACTGCTGCCTCTAACTGTGCTTCTCTGTGAATCATAACTGGGTCCATGGAGTCAGCTTGAAATCCAAAAACAAATTCCATATTTGCTGACCTGCACCTATAGGTTTCATTGGGCAAAGCATGCCAGGCCTTATTAGAAGGTCAGGCTGAACCCTGGCTCTGACACATACCAGGTGACACATACCTTGGCCTTGGGCAAGATGTTGACCTGCCCTGATTCTCACTTTTGCTTATCTGTCAAAGGTGGTGCTTAATGGTACCTACCTCCTAGGGTTCTTGTCAACATCCAGGGTATTGATGCCTGTCAAAATGTTGAAGCAGTGTCTGACATTTGGCAAATACCACTTAAGTGAGCAATTCCTGGTGTGTAGTAACTGCTACCCTGGTGTTTGTTAAACAAACAGCTCTGGGTAAGCCATTTCTCCATTGAGCAAACACTTCATGCTTGTGTTCAAGGTATGGTCACATGTGCAAAGAGCATGAAGACATGTTAGAAGTCAATCCTGCCCTCAGAGCTTCTACTGTCTTCCATGTGAGGCAATATAGATATGAAAATAGCTAGAACATAAAGCTGTGTGTGTATAGGTAGCGTCATGAGCGTACCCAGTGCTTTCCAAATACAGAGGGGAAAGACACATAGCAGGAATTGTGGAGAAACCCATGTGAGATTTCACTTGGGCCTTGAGGACAGTATAGACATTGTACTGGGTGAGGATTACTAGAAATGAGATTACAAATTATTGCCGGACTGATAAGCATGGAAAAAGGCTGGGAGGAGGGAAAGCCCAATGCCTGTTTAGGAAAAGGTGATTGAATTCAGTTTCATTAGAGCATCAGGTTTGAATGTGGAAGTAGGAGAAATTTCCAGGGTACAAGACTGGAGCTGATAATGAGTTCTGTAAGAATTTCTTTAATATTAATTTCTCCCAGATAGAATGCAAGCATTAGGATATCAGAATCTGTGTCTCTCTTATTCTATGCTTTATCCCCAGGGCCTGGTGTGGTACTTAGCAAAAAGTAAGGTCTCAAGATAAAAATTTCAGATATGTGAATAAATGAGACAAATAGGTTTTAAGAAAAAATCATAAAAAAATATTTGGGCCATGGTGTCAGAATAGAGAAGCTTTTGAAGAAGAAAAAGATGTGAGATTCAATGTCACAGAGGTAGACTAACTCTTTGTGCAAAGTACTCTAAATATGTGCATCAAAAACAGAGAAATGTGAAGATACTCAGGTTGGGAGCCTGACTCTAAAATGAGCTTCTTAACCCAAACCCACAGGTCAGAAGTAAAGGAAAGGAGGAGACACATTGGGAAGGCAGCTATCCCTGTGATCACCTGAGCTGCTGATGGACCTTTCTGAGACACACAGGGGAGGGACTGACTGGGGGCACCATAGGCCTTAGAGTCTTAAGAGAAATAGATTGTACTAATGTCAACATGTTGGTTGTACTATAGTTACCAAGATGTTACCCTTGGGGGAGCCTGGGTATCAGATACATAAGATCTCTTTGAATAATCTCTCACGGTTGCATGTAAATCTACAATTACTCAATAAAGATTTCAATAAAATGTTATTAACAGATAATTATAAAACCAAATCTGAAAATAAATTTTTTAAAAGGGAAATGGGAGAGAACCTCTAAGTCAGAGAGGCAAGTGATAGGACTCTGAGGCCACCTCACGTGTTTTGACAATTTCTGCCCTGTGTACGATGTAGAGAATGCTTGTGTGGGCTGGTGGAACAGAGCGCCTCATCAGTGATGTCTGTCCTACATGCAGGAGGAGGAGTCCTCAGAACAAGTGCTATGCATTTGCCATCTATTCAATGATGGCATGGGATTGTGACATCCAGGGTCACTGTTTCCCCATCTCTTTGCCATGAAGTGATGGGACCAGATGCCATGATCTTAGTTTTCTCAATGTTGAGCTTTGAGCCAACTTTTTCACTCTCCTCTTTCACTTTCATCAAGAGGCATTTTAGTTCCTCTTCACTTTCTGCCATAACGGTGTTGCCATCTGCATATCTGAGGCTATTGACATTTCTCCTGGCAATCTTCATTCCAGCTTGTGCTTCCTCCAGCCCAGCGTTTCTCATGATGTACTCTGCATATAAGTTAAATAAGCAGGGTGGCAATATACAACCTTGATATACTCCTTTTCCTATTTGGAACCAGTCTATTGTTCCATGTCCAGTTCTAACTGTTGCTTCCTGAACTGCATACAGATTTCTCAAGAGGCAGGTCAGGTGGTCTGGTATTCCCATCTCTCTCAGAATTTTCCACAGTCAAAGGCTTTGGCAACAAATCCCACCACTGTGGGCCACTCCCTATAAGTCCAGGCAGGGACCCATTTGTGAGCAGGCTTGTATACCAGCTGGCTCCTAAAGGGATGAGAACCGTGGCTCTTCTAACAGAGCTAATGTTCATTGAACATTTCCCAGTGGCCAGGCCTTGTGATAAGTGCTTTACATAAATTAATTTACTGAATCCTCATGGCAAATCCATTACTTACCTTCAAAAACCAGGCTTTCTGGTGCCCAGGTGTTTCAACCCTGGCCTAAGAGGTGTTCTGCTTGCCCACCAGGTCCTTGGCTGATACCTAGTTCTTTCTAGAGCAGTGAGAGGTCCTGAGGATGGGGCTTTGAGTATCCCCTCCCCTCAAGCTTCTCCCACCTATGGCCCTGATTGCTGGCCAATCAGGAAGTGGCCAAGTGTGGCTCTGCAGAGAGCCTGGGCTTCCTCCTTCACACAGCAGTGCTGGAGAGCAGGAATCTTGGGTAACGATGGCTGGCATCCATGGAGCATTTACTAGGTGCCAGACACTGTGCTCAGCCACATTAGACTGCCGCTCTCATCCTCTCATCTCATCTCCACCAGCATCCTGTGAAATTGATAGGATTTCCATCCCCTTTTTCCTGATAAAGAGGTCAAAGTGAAGTCGCCCATGTACAAAGAGCTGGTCTGTGGAGAGCAGGTGTTTGAACCCAGGTCTGGCTGATGCATTAGCTTCCCAGGGGGATCAGTAGTAAAGAATCCTCCTGCCAATGCAGCAGGTGTGGCTTTGATCCCTTGGCTGGGAAGATCCCCTGGAGAAGGGTAAGGCAACCCACTCCAGTATTCTTTCCTGGAGAATCCCCATGGACAGGGGAGCCTGGCGGGCTACAGTCCGTTGGGTCTCAAAGAGTCGACACGACTGAGTGACTGTGAGCTTGCATGCATGCATATGTTGGCTGATGCAACAGCCCATGATCACTTTCAGGGATCTGTCTAGAACCCAGATAGGTGCTCAGTAAATATGTGAGGAATGAATGAAATTCACTCAAAAGTGCCAACCTTTGGTAGTGCTGGTAGACTCCAACCTAAGTGTCCTGAAACAAGGTAGCAAACTAGTCAAGTGGAGTAATGGGCATGCCCCTAGCTTGTACTTACAAGACCCATCTCCTCCAAGAAGACATTAAGGAAAGAATTGTTGATGTCTGTAGAGCATCTTCTGAGTACTAATTACTGGACTGGGTGTTGAAATAGATTGTACTAATGTCAACATGTTGGTTGTACTATAGTTACCAAGATGTTACCCTTGGGGGAGCCTGGGTATCAGATACATAAGATCTCTTTGAATAATCTCTCACGGTTGCATGTAAATCTACAATTACTCAATAAAGATTTCAATAAAATGTTATTAACAGATAATTATAAAACCAAATCTGAAAATAAATTTTTTAAAAGGGAAATGGGAGAGAACCTCTAAGTCAGAGAGGCAAGTGATAGGACTCTGAGGCCACCTCACGTGTTTTGACAATTTCTGCCCTGTGTACGATGTAGAGAATGCTTGTGTGGGCTGGTGGAACAGAGCGCCTCATCAGTGATGTCTGTCCTACATGCAGGAGGAGGAGTCCTCAGAACAAGTGCTATGCATTTGCCATCTATTCAATGATGGCATGGGATTGTGACATCCAGGGTCACTGTTTCCCCATCTCTTTGCCATGAAGTGATGGGACCAGATGCCATGATCTTAGTTTTCTCAATGTTGAGCTTTGAGCCAACTTTTTCACTCTCCTCTTTCACTTTCATCAAGAGGCATTTTAGTTCCTCTTCACTTTCTGCCATAACGGTGTTGCCATCTGCATATCTGAGGCTATTGACATTTCTCCTGGCAATCTTCATTCCAGCTTGTGCTTCCTCCAGCCCAGCGTTTCTCATGATGTACTCTGCATATAAGTTAAATAAGCAGGGTGGCAATATACAACCTTGATATACTCCTTTTCCTATTTGGAACCAGTCTATTGTTCCATGTCCAGTTCTAACTGTTGCTTCCTGAACTGCATACAGATTTCTCAAGAGGCAGGTCAGGTGGTCTGGTATTCCCATCTCTCTCAGAATTTTCCACAGTCAAAGGCTTTGGCAACAAATCCCACCACTGTGGGCCACTCCCTATAAGTCCAGGCAGGGACCCATTTGTGAGCAGGCTTGTATACCAGCTGGCTCCTAAAGGGATGAGAACCGTGGCTCTTCTAACAGAGCTAATGTTCATTGAACATTTCCCAGTGGCCAGGCCTTGTGATAAGTGCTTTACATAAATTAATTTACTGAATCCTCATGGCAAATCCATTACTTACCTTCAAAAACCAGGCTTTCTGGTGCCCAGGTGTTTCAACCCTGGCCTAAGAGGTGTTCTGCTTGCCCACCAGGTCCTTGGCTGATACCTAGTTCTTTCTAGAGCAGTGAGAGGTCCTGAGGATGGGGCTTTGAGTATCCCCTCCCCTCAAGCTTCTCCCACCTATGGCCCTGATTGCTGGCCAATCAGGAAGTGGCCAAGTGTGGCTCTGCAGAGAGCCTGGGCTTCCTCCTTCACACAGCAGTGCTGGAGAGCAGGAATCTTGGGTAACGATGGCTGGCATCCATGGAGCATTTACTAGGTGCCAGACACTGTGCTCAGCCACATTAGACTGCCGCTCTCATCCTCTCATCTCATCTCCACCAGCATCCTGTGAAATTGATAGGATTTCCATCCCCTTTTTCCTGATAAAGAGGTCAAAGTGAAGTCGCCCATGTACAAAGAGCTGGTCTGTGGAGAGCAGGTGTTTGAACCCAGGTCTGGCTGATGCATTAGCTTCCCAGGGGGATCAGTAGTAAAGAATCCTCCTGCCAATGCAGCAGGTGTGGCTTTGATCCCTTGGCTGGGAAGATCCCCTGGAGAAGGGTAAGGCAACCCACTCCAGTATTCTTTCCTGGAGAATCCCCATGGACAGGGGAGCCTGGCGGGCTACAGTCCGTTGGGTCTCAAAGAGTCGACACGACTGAGTGACTGTGAGCTTGCATGCATGCATATGTTGGCTGATGCAACAGCCCATGATCACTTTCAGGGATCTGTCTAGAACCCAGATAGGTGCTCAGTAAATATGTGAGGAATGAATGAAATTCACTCAAAAGTGCCAACCTTTGGTAGTGCTGGTAGACTCCAACCTAAGTGTCCTGAAACAAGGTAGCAAACTAGTCAAGTGGAGTAATGGGCATGCCCCTAGCTTGTACTTACAAGACCCATCTCCTCCAAGAAGACATTAAGGAAAGAATTGTTGATGTCTGTAGAGCATCTTCTGAGTACTAATTACTGGACTGGGTGTGCCTGGGGGTACATATCAAGGATAGATGAGATAAGATCCCACATTTTAGGAAGCAGTGTTGTGGGGGAGGCTGTAACTGTCGTGAACTTCATGGTGTGTACCTGCTGTTTCCATCTTGTGAGTCCCACTTATCCCCATCTTCTTGCCTCTAGTTGCAGTCCTCACCATGACTTGTATGTGTTTCTACAACCTACTGAATCACTCTTGGTGTGGTGGTGGTGGTGGTGGGGCAGCCATCTGTGTTTTAACAAGTTCTCCAAGTGATTCTGATGCACCCTCAAGTTTGACAACCACTGATTTATATCAAAGACTTGGGGTGTAACTGATGCTTCATAAATGGCCAAGGTGGTTATTTGGAATGGTTCTGATACTTTGGAGAACTGAGGAGTCAAGAAATTGTGGTTCCTGAAGGAGGCTGGAAGAAGCACAAGCTGGAATCAAGATCGCCGGGAGAAATACCAATAACCTCTGATATCCAGATGACACCACCCTTATGGCAGAAAGTGAAGAGGAACTAAAAAGCTTCTTGATGAAAGTGAAAGAGGAGAGTGGAAAAGTTGGCTCAAAGCTCAACATTGAGAAAACTAAGATCATGGCATCTGGTCCCATCACTTCATGGGAAATAGATGGGGAAACAGTGGAAACTGTGTCAGACTTTATTTTTTTGTTCTCCAAAATCACTGCAGATGGTGATTGCAGCCATGAAATTAAAAGACACTTACTCCTTGGAAGGAAAGTTACGACCAACCTAGATAGTATATTCAAAAGCAGAGACATTACTTTGTCAACAAAGGTCCATCTAGTCAAGGCTATGGTTTTTCCAGTGGTCATGTATGGATGTGAGAGTTGGACTGTGAAGAAAGCTGAGCACCAAAGAATTGATGCTTTTGAACTGTGGTGTTGGAGAAGACTCTTGAGAGTCCCTTGGACTGCAAGGAGATCCAACCAGTCCATTCTGAAGGAGATCAGCCCTGGGTGTTCTTTGGAAGGAATGATGCTAAAGCTGAAACTCCAGTACTTTGGCCACCTCATGCGAAGAGTTGACTCATTGGAAAAGACCCTGATGCTGGGAGGGATTGGGGGCAGGAGGAGAAGGGGACGACAGAGGATGAGATGGCTGGATGGCATCACTGACTCGATGGACGTGAGTCTGAGTGTGAACTCCGGGAGATGGTGATGGACAGGGAGGCCTGGCATGCTGCGATTCATTGGGTTGCAAAGAGTCAGACATGACTGAGTGACTGAACTGACTGACTGACATCTATATAACAGTATATATATATCTGACAACAATAAATATATGTGACAACAGTGTATAAAATATATATATCAGTATACATAAATACCTATATACATATATTCCTGTATATTAAATATATATATACAGCAATAAATATATGAATATGACAACAATATATACAAATACAGTCATATATAGTTATATATATTTGCGAAGGTATTGGTTCCCTGTGGTCCTGTGTGTAACTTGCATAGTATTTGCATATAACCTATGCACATTCTCCCATATACTTCAAAGCATCTCTAACTAATTAATATTATCTAGTTATAAATACAAGGCAAACACTATGTAAACAGTTGCTGGTATGCAGAAAATTCAAGTTTGATTTTCTGGAATTTTTGGATTCTTTTTTATGAATATTTTAGATCCACCATTGTTTGAATTCATGGGTATGGAGGACCAACTGTATTTGTTTTACCCATAAAATGAGCCAAAGGGCCTTATGAATCTGTTTAATCTTTGCCAATCTGATAAATAGTCCTTATATCTTCAGGTGCACATCATCTGACCTGTTTAGTGTGCTCTGTTGCACTGCAGAGTTGAGTGTAATTTGAGACAGAAAATTGAATGGAGCTCTCTTGATTTAATGTGAACTTCATTGAAGTAAAGTCCCAATGCTATTCAGAAGCTTCTAGGGGCACCATCAAGGATACATATGTTATTATAGCCTTGTTAGGATGAATGTCCCATTTAACTGGTCCCAAGTGGACACCAGAATTGGACAGGTCACTCTGTGAAGCTGGACTTCTCTAAACTTCCAATGACATCTCCTTCCTCTAAGTTGCAATCACACTCTTGGTGCCAGATTGTTTTCTTTTTTTTTCAGTTGAAGTATAGTTGATTTACAATGGTCCAGGAGTACAGCAAAGTTATTCAGTTATACATACATATATATATATTTCAGATTTTTTAAGATATTAAAAGATATCAAATACAGTTCCCTGTGCTATACAGTAGATCCTTCTTGTTTATTTTATATATAGTAGTGTATATCTGTTAATCCCCAATTCTTAAAATGTATCCCTCCCTTCCTTTCCCCTTTGGTAACTGTAAGTTTGTTTTCTATGTCTGTAAGCCTGTTTCTGTTTTGTAAATAAAGTCATTTATATTATTTTTTCAATTCCACATATGTGATAGCATACAGCATTTGTCTCCCTGTGTCTGACTTACTTCACTAAGAATGATAATCTCTAGGTCCATCCATGTTATTGCAAATAACAATATTTTATTCTTTTTATGGCCAAGTAATATTTCATTGAATATCTATAGCTTTATCTATATTTATGTCTACATCTATATATCTATATACCATACCACATCTTCTTAAGCCAGTCATCTGTTGATAGGCACTTGGATTGCTTCTATGTCTTGGCTATTGTAAATAGTGCTACTATGAACATTGGGGTGCATGTATCTTTTCAAATTTCACAATGTTCAGATGTGTTTTCATCTTTTCCAGTTATATGCCCAGGAGTAGGGTGGCTGGATCATGTGGTAACTGTATTTTCAGTTTTTTAAGGAACCTCCACACTATTCTCCACAATGGCTGCACCAATCTACATCGCTACCAAGAGTGTATGGGGGTTTCCCTCCCCCTCCTCTCTCCAGCATTTATTGTTTGTAGATTTTTTGATGATGATCATTCTGATGGATGTGAGGTGATACCTCATTGTAGTTTTTTATTTGCATTTATTTAATAATTAGCTATGTTGAACATTTTTTCATGTGCCTGTTGGACATCTGTATGTCTTCTTTGGAGAAATGTCTGTTTAGATCTTCTGCCTATTTGACTAAGTTGTTTGGTTTTTTGCTATTTAGTTGTATGAGCTAGTTGTATATTTTGGAGCCCTTGTCAGTCACATTGTTTGCAATTATTTTCTCCCATTCCATAGGATGTCTTTTTATTTTGTTTATGATTTCCTTTGCTGTGCAAAAGCTTTTATGTTTAATTAGGTTCCGTTTGTTTATTTTTGTTTTTGTTTCTGTTACTCTAGGAGATGGGTCCAAAATAATATTCCTGCAATTTTCATCAAAGTGTGTTCTGCCTTTGTTTTCCTCTAGGAGTTTTATAGTATCTAGTAATAGTTTAAGGTATTTAATCCATTTTGAGTTTATTTTGTATATGTTGTTACAGAATGTTCTTGTTCTTTTACATGTAGCTGTCCAATTTTCTCAGCACCACTTATTGAAGAGACTGTCTCTTCTACATTGTATATTCTTGCCTCCTTTGTCATAGATTAATTGACCATGAATGTATAGGTTTATGTCTTGGCTCTCTATCCTATTATTAAAATGTTTATTTATTTGGCTGTGCTGGGTCTTAGTTGTAACACTTGGGATCTTTAGTTATGACATATGGGATCTAGTTCCTTGACCAGGGATTGAACCCCAGGCCCCCAGCAGTAGGAGCATGGAGTCTTAGCCACTGGACCACTAGGGAAGTCTCTATGTGTTTATTTTTATGCCAGTACCATACTGTGTTGATGCCTATAGTTTTGTAGTATAGTCTATATGTCAGGGAACATGATTATTCCTCCAGCTGAGTTCTTCTTTCTTAAGATTGTTTTGGGTATTCAGAGTCTTTTGTGTTTCTATGAAGAATTTTAGCTCAGTTGGTAAAGAACCTGCCTGCAATGCAGGAGACCCAGATTCCATTCCTAGGATGGGAAGATCCCCTGGAGAAGGAAATGGCAACCCATTCCAGTATTCTTGCCTGGAGAATCCCGTGGACTGAGGAGCCTGGCAGGCTACATGGGGTCACAAGAGTCAGGCACAACTTAGCAGCTAAACCACCACAAATTGAAAAATATTTGTTCTCATTCTGTGAAAAATGTTTTTGGTATATTGATATGGGGTTTCATTGAAACTGTAGATTGCCTTGGGTTGTATGGTCATTTTAACAGTATTAACTCTTCCAATCTAAGAACACTATGTATCTATCTGTTTGTGTCATCTTAAGTTTCTTTCATCAGTGTCTTACAGTTTTGGGGGTACAGGTATTTTGCTTCCTTAGGTAAGTTTATTCCCAGGTATTTTACTCTTTTTGATGCAATGGTAAATAGGATTGTTTCCTTAATTTCTCTATTGATGTTTGTTAGTGTATAGAAATGAAGCATATTTCTGTATATTAATTTTGTATCCTGCAATTTTACCAAATTTGTTGATGAGCTCTAGTAGTGTTCTGGTAGCATTTTTAGGATTCAGTTCAGTTCAGTTCAGTCGCTCAGTCGTGTCCAACTCTTTGCGACCCCATGAATCGCATCACGCCAGGCCTCCCTGTTCATCATCATCTCTCAGAGTTCACTCCATCTCATCCTCGGTCGTCCCCTTCTCCTCCTGCCCCCAATCCCTCCCAGCATCAGAGTCTTTTCCAATGAGTCATCTCGAGCTGACGGTGGGGAAACGGGGCTTCTCCTGAGTTGTGCTGGGACCCTCGGTGTTCCACCAATGTGGGGACGGGTTTCTCTGGGAATTTCTTGAGTTGCAACAAGGGTGGGATGTACCCTCGTGAGGTTCAAGAGAGAAGGCGTCAATGCCCTCGAGATGCGGCTGCAGAAAACGGCCTTGTCTCGCCCGGAGGGGAGAACCTAATGGTTTTTCTCGAGTTGCGGCAGGTTATTCTCGAGTTATGACGAGGCCCTCAGGGACCCGCTTGCGTGGCCTTAGGATGTACCCTCGTGAGGTTCAAGAGAGAAGGCGTCAATGCCCTCGAGATGCGGCTGCAGAAAACGGCCTTGTCTCGCCCGGAGGGGAGAACCTAATGGTTTTTCTCGAGTTGCGGCAGGTTATTCTCGAGTTATGACGAGGCCCTCAGGGACCCGCTTGCGTGGCCTCAGGAAAGGCAATTCTCTGAGCGAGTTGAGAGTAGCCCATCGGGATTCCTCTCCAGTCAGTGCCGGGTCCTATGACCCGTCTGGAGCCGAAACTGGAACCTCATGTTTTGGCTCCAGTGCTGGTATGGATCTTGGGGTTCCTCTGGAGTGTCCCCAGGGGAGTCAGGCCTGGTCTCCCGTGGTTATGTTCACGTCCTCTGTCTTCCCGAGCTGTAGCAGCAGTGTCAGTGTTCCCTTCGAGTTGACCCAGGGATTTCTGTCTTTCCCTCGAGATGCCCCAGGGCTGTGGAAGGAGCCACGGTGGTGTGAGCCAATAGGCAGGTGACACTCGAGGTAGTGCAGGGAAATCACGTTCATCTGGAGTGGACTGAGACATCTATGGGACTTTGAGTATGGTGGCCCGAGCCCAGGAGACCTCCGATTTCCTGTTGAGAGCGCCACCTCTTGTGATGCGACAGGAATGGCGGGAATTCTTTCCCGACGAAGCAGGGAAATTGACCCTCATCTCGAGCTGACAGTGGGGAAATGGGGCTCCTCCTGATTTGTGCTGGGACCCTCGGTGTTCCACCAATGTGGGGATGGGTATTTCTGGGAATTTCTTGAGTTGCATCAAGGGTGGGAAGGACCCTCCTGAGGTTCAACAGAGAAGTTGTGAATGCCCTCGACATGCCGCTGCAGAAAACGGCCTTATCTCGCCTGGAGCGGAGAACCTCCTGGTTTTTCTCGAGTTGCGGCAGGTTATACTCGAGGTACGACATGGCCCTCAGGGACCCGCTTGCGTGGCCTCAGGAATGGCGATTCTCTCAGCGAGTTGAGAGTAGCAACTTGGGATTACTCTCCAGTCTTTGTCGGGTCCTAAGTCCCCGTTTGGAGCAAAAACTGGAACCTCATGTTTCAGCTCCCGTGCAGGCATGGAACTTGGCGTTCCTCTGGAGTCTCATCAGGGGAGTCACGGCTGGTCTCCGGTGGTTACGTGCACGTCCTCTTTCCTCCCGAGCTGTAGCAGCAGTGTCAGTGTTCCCGTCGAGTTGACCCAGGGATTTCAGTCTTTCCCTCGGATGCCACAGGGCTGTGGAGGGATCCACCGTGGTGTGAGGCAATAGGCGGGTGATACTCGAGGTAGTGGGGGAAATCACGTTCATCTGAAGTGGACTGAGTCATCTATTGGACTTTTAGTATGGTGGCCCGACCTCAGGAGTACTCCCCGTTCCTGTTGAGAGCGCCACCTCTTGAGATGCGACGGGAATGGCGGGAATTCTTTCCCGACGAACCAGGGAAAGGGACACTCATCTCGAGCTGACAATGGGGAATCTGGGCTCCTCCTGAGTTGTGCTGGGACCCTCGGTGTTCCACCAATGTGGGGACGGTTATGTCTGGGAATTTCTTGAGTTGCACCAAGGGTGGGAAGGACCCTCGTGAGGTTCAATAGAGAAAGCGTGTATGCCCTCGAGATGCCGCTGCAGAATACGGCCTTATCTCGCCCAGAGGGGTGAACTTCCTGGTTTTTCTCGAGTTGTGGCAGGTTATTCTCGAGTTACGACGAGGCCCTCAGGGTACCGCTTGCGTGGCCTCATGAAAGGCGATTCTCTGAGCGAGTTGAGAGTTGCCCCTAGGAATTCCTCTCCAGTCAGTGCCGGGTCCTAAGTCCCCGTATAGAGCCGAAACTGGAACCTCATGTTTTGGCTCCAGTGCTGGCATGGATCTTGGGGTTCCTCTGGAGTCTCCCCAGGGGAGTCAGGCCTGGTATCCGGTGGTTACGTGCACGCCCTCTTT
>SJYT01044637.1:60822-79920 GCA_006410635.1 Cephalophus harveyi | reverse complement strand
TCGAGTTGACCCAGGGATTTCTGTCTTTCCATCGAGATGCCACAGGGCTGTGGAAGGAGCCACCATGGTGTGAGGCAATAGGCGGGTGACACTCGAGGTAGTGCAGGGAAATCACGTTGTTCTGGAGTGGACTGAGACATCTATGGGACTTTGAGTATGGTGGCCCGACCCCAGGAGAACTCCGCTTTCCTGTTGAGAGCGCCACCTCTTGAGATGCGACGGGAATGGCGGGAATTCTTTCCTGACGAGGCAGGGAAAGGGACCCTCATCTCGAGCTCATGGTGGGGAATCGGGGCTCCTCCTGAGTTGTGCTTTGACCCTCGGTGTTCCACCAATCTGGGGACGGGTATGTCGGGGAATTTCTTGAGTTGCCACAAGGGTGGGAAGGACCCTTTGTGGTTCAGGAGGAAAAGCATGATTTCTTTCAGGATGCCGCTGCAGAAAACGGCCTTATCTCGCCCGGAGGGTAGAACCTCCTGGTTTTTCTCGAGTTGCGGCAGGTTATTTTCGAGTTACGACGTGGCCCTCAGGGACCCGCTTGCGTGGCCTCAGGAAAAGCGATTCTCTGATCGAGTTGAGAGTAGCCCCTTGGGATTCCTCTCCAGTCAGTGCCAAGTCCTAAGTCCCCGTCTGGAGCGAAATTGGAACATCATGTTTCAGCTCCAGTGCTGGCATGGATGTTGGGGTTCCTCTGGAGTCTCCCCAGGGGAGTCTGTCCTGGTCTCCTGTGGTTACATGCAAGTCCTATTTCCTCCCGAGCTGTAGCAGCAGTGTCAGGGTTCCCGTCGAGTTGACCCAGGGCTCTTTGTCTTTCCCTTGAGATACCACAGGGCTGTGGAATGAGCCACCGTGGTGTGAGGCAATACGCGGGTGACCCTCGAGGTAGTGCAGCCAAATCACGTTCATCTGGAGTGGACTGAGGCATTTATGGGACTTTTAGTATGGTGGCCCGAACTAAGGAGATCTCCACATTCCTGTTGAGAGCGCCACCTCTTGAGATGGTACGGAAATGGTGGGAACTGTTTCCCGAGAAGCAGGGAAAGGGACACTTATCTCGAGCTCGCGGTGGGGAAACGGGGCTCCTCCTGATTTGTGCTGGGACCCTCGGTGTTCCACCAATGTGGGGACGGGAATGTCGGGGAATTTCTTGACTTGAAGCAAGGGTGGGAAGGACCCTTGCGAGGTTCCAGAGAGAAGGTGTGAATGCCTTCGAGATGCCGGTGCAGAAAACGGCCTTATCTCTACTAGAGGGTACAACCACCTGGTTTTTCTCGAGTTGCGGCAGGTTATTCTCAAGTTACAACGGGGCCCTCAGGGACCCGCTTGCGTGGCCTCAGGAAAGGCGATTCTCTGAGCGAGTTGAGAGTAGCCCCTCGGGATTCCTCTCCAGTGATGTCGGTTCCTACGTCCTTGACTGGAATTGCGGCCAGAAACTGAGGTTTCCTCTCCAGTGCTGACATGGATCTTGGGGTTCCTCTAGAGTTTCCACAGGAGAGTCAGGACTCTTCTCGAGTGGAGACATACACGTCCGTTATCCTCCCAAGCTGTAGGAGCAATGTGAGGCTTCCCTACGAGTTGACACAGGGATCTGCTGCTTTTCCTCATGGTGCCACAGGGCTGTCGCACGTGCTACAGTGGTGTGATTCGATGCTTGGTGTGACTTTCGAGGAAAGGTAGGGTAATCAGGTTCATCTGGAGTGGACTGCGACATTTGGGGGTCCTTTGGAATGGTGGCACGTCCCCTGGAGTCCCTCTCAACATTCCTGTTGAGAGCACGTCTTCTTGCTGTGCAACGGGAAAGGAGAATCCTTTCCCGATGAAGCAGGGAAGGGAGCCCTCATCTCTAGCAGATGAGGGGGAAAGGGGGACCCTCTTTAGTTATGGTGGGACCCTCAGTGTTCCTCTCTAGTGGAGAGCGGTATGTCAGGAACTTCTTGAGTTGCAGCAAGGGTGTGAAAGACCCTTTGAGGTTCAGGAGGGAAGGAGTGATTTCTTTCAGGATGCCGCAGCAGAAAACTTCCTCATCTCGCCTGGAAGGGAGAACCTTATGGTTTTTCTCGAGTAGCGGCAAGTCCTTCTCAAGTTACGAAGGGGACCTCAGGGACCCGCTCACGTGGCCTCACTAAATGCCAGTTTCCATGCGAGTTGAGAGCGGCCCCTCGGGATTCCTCTCCTGTCTGTGCCGGGTCCTGAGTTCCTGTCTGGAGCCAGAGCTGGAACCTGAGGTTTCCTCTCCACATCTGGCATGGATCTTGGGGTTCCGCTGGAGTCTTCACAGGAGAGTTAGGCCTCGTCTCCTGTGGTTGCATGCAAGTCCGTTTTCCCCCCGAGCTGTAGCAGCAAGTGTCAGGCTTCCAGACGAGTGGACACAGAGATCTGTGGCTTTCCTTCGAGATTCCACAGGGCTCTCGAACTTGCCACTGTGGTGTGATTCGATCCTCGGGGTGACCTTCGAGGCAGGGCACGAAAAGCAGGTTCATCTGAAGTGGACTGAGATATTTGGGGGTCTTTTGGAATGGTGGAACGACCCCTGGAGTTCCTCTCGACATTCCTGTTGAGAGTGTGTCCTCTTGCTGTGCGACGGGAACGCCAGAATCCATTCCTGACGAAGCAGGCAAGGAACCCTCATCTGGAGCAGAGGAGGGTGAAAGGGGGCCCCTCTTGATTTGTGGTGGGACCCTCACTATTCCTCTCGAGTGGAGACGGGTATGTGGGGGAACTCCTTGAGTTGCAGCAAGAGTGTGAAGGACCCTTTGTGGTTCAGGAGGAAAGGCGTGATTCCTTTCAGGAAGCCGCTGCAGAAAACGGCCTTCTCTCGCCCGGAGGGGAGAACCTCCTGGTTTTTCTCGAGTTGCGGCAGGTTATTCTCCTGTTACGACAGGGACCTGATGGACCCGCTTGCATGGCCTCAGGCAAGGCGATTCTCTGAGCGAGTTGAAAGTAGCACCACGGGATTCCTCTACAGTCAGTACCGGGTCCTAAGTCCCCGTCTGGAGCCAAAACTGGAACCTCATGTTCGGCTCCAGTGCTGGCATGGAAATTGGGGTTCCTCTGGAGTCTCCCCAGGGGATTCAGGCCTGGTCTCCTGTGGTTACGTGCACGTCCTCTTTCCTCCCGAGCTGTAGCAGCAGTGTCAGGCTTCCAGACGAGTGGACACAGGGATCTGTGGCTTTCCCTCGAGATGCCACAGGGCTCTCGCACATGCCACCGTGGTGTGATTCGATCCTCGGGGTGACCTTCGAGGCAGGGCACGAAAAGCAGGTTCATCTGAAGTGGACTGAGATATTTGGGGGTCTTTTGGAATGGTGGAACGACCCCTGGAGTTCCTCTCGACATTCCTGTTGAGAGTGTGTCCTCTTGCTGTGCGACGGGAACGCCAGAATCCATTCCTGACGAAGCAGGCAAGGAACCCTCATCTGGAGCAGAGGAGGGTGAAAGGGGGCCCCTCTTGATTTGTGGTGGGACCCTCACTATTCCTCTCGAGTGGAGATGGGTATGTGGGGGAACTCCTTGAGTGGCAGCAAGAGTGTGAAGGACCCTTTGTGGTTCAGGAGGAAAGGCGTGATTCCTTTCAGGAAGCCGCTGCAGAAAACGGCCTTCTCTCGCCCGGAGGGGAGAACCTCCTGGTTTTTCTCGAGTTGCGGCAGGTTATTCTCGAGTTACGACGGGGCCCTCAGGGACCCGCTTGCGTGGCCTCAGGAAAGGCAATTTTCTGAGCGAGTTGAGAGTAGTCCCTCGGGATTCCTCTCCAGTCAGTGCCTGGTCCTAAGTCCCCGTCTGGAGCCGAAATTGGAACCTCATGTTTCGGCTCGACTGCTGGCATGGATCTTGGGGTTCCTCTGGAGTCTTCCCAGGGGAGTCAGGCCTGGTCTCCTGTGGTTACGTGCACGTCCTCTTTCCTCCCGAGCTGTAGCAGCAGTGTCAGGGTTCCCGTCAAGTTGACCCAGGGATCTCTGTCTTTTCCTCGAGATGCCACAGGGCTGTGGAATGGGCCACCGTGGTGTGAGGCAATACGTGGGTGACACTCGAGGTAGTGCAGGGAAATCACGTTCATCTGGAGTGGGCTGAGACATCTATGGGATTTTAGTATGGTGGGCCGACCCCAGGAGAACTCCGCTTTCCTGTTGAGAGCGCCACCTCTTGAGATGCGAAGGGAATGGCGGGAAATCTTTCCCGACGAAGCAGGGAAATGGACCCTCATCTCGAGCTCACGGTGGTGAAACGGGCTCCTCCTGAGATGTGCTGGGACCCTTGGTGTTCCACCAATGTGGGGACGGGTATATTGGGGAATTTCTTGAGTTGCAGCAAGGGTGGGAATGAGCCTTGCGAGATTCAAGAGAGAAGGCGTGAATGCCCTCGAAATGCTGCAGCAGAAAAGGGCCTCATCTCGCCTGCAGGGGAGAACCTCCTGGTTTTTCTCGAGTTGCGGATAGTCCCTCTCAATTGACGACAGGGACCTCAGCGACCCGCTGGCGTGGCCTCAGGAAAGACCAGCCTCCATGCGAGTAGCGAGGGGCCATACGGGATTCCTCTCCAGTCATGTTGGTTCCTACGTCCTTTCCTGGAACTGCGGCCAGAAGCTTAGGTTTCCTCGCCAGTGATGACATGGATCTTGGGGTTCCTCAGGAGTCTCCAAAGGAGAGTCAGGTCTCTTCTCGAGTGGAGACATATATGTCCGTTTTCCTCCCAAGCTGTAGGAGCAATGGGAGGCTTCCCTACGAGTTGACACAGGGATCTGTGGCTTTTCCTCGCGGTGCCACAGGGCTGTCGCAAGTGCCACAGTGGTTGACTCGATGAAAGGTACAGAAATCAGGTTCATCTGGAGTGGACTGCGACATTTGGGGATCCTTTGGAATGGTGGCACATCCCCTGGGGTCCCTCTCGTCATTCCTGTGGAGAGCACATCATCTTGCTGTGCAACGGGAAAGGAGAATGCTTTCCCAATGAAGCAGGGCAGGGAACCCTAATCTGTAGCGGATGAGGGGGAAAGGGGGACCATCTCGCCCAGAGGGTAGAACCTCCTGGTTTTTCTCGAGTTGCGGCAAGTTATTAACGAGTTACGACGAGGCCCACAGGGACCCGCTTGCGTGGCCTCAGAAAACTCGATTCTCTGACCGAGTTGGGAGTATCCCCTCGGGATTTCTCTCCAGTCAGTGCCAGGTCCTAAGTCCCCGTCTGGAGCCAAAACTGGAACCTCATGTTTCGGCTCCAGTGCTGGCATGGATCTTGGGGTTCCTCTGGAGTCTCCCCAGGGGAGTCAGGCCTGGTCTCCTCTGGTTAAGTGCACGTCCTCTTTCCTCCCGAGCTGTAGTAGCAGTCAGGATTCCAGTCGAGTTGACCCAGGGATCTCTGTCTTTCCCTCGAGATGCCACAGGGCTGGGGAATGAGCCACCAAGGTGTGAGGCAATACCTGGGTGACACTCGAGGAAGTGCAGGGAAATCACGTTCATCTGGAGTGGACTGAGACATCTGTGGGACTTTTAGTATGGTGGCCCAACCCCAGGAGAGCTCCGCTTTCCTCTTCAGAGCGCCACCTCTTGAGATGCGACGGGAATGGCGGGAAATCTCTCCCGACGAAGCAGGGTAAGGGACACTCATCTCGAGCTCACGGTGGCGAAACGGCGCTTCTCCTGAGTAGTACTGGGACCCTCGGTGTTCCACCAATGTGGGGACGGGTATGTCAGGGAATTTCTTGAGTTGCAGCAAGGGTGGGAAGGACCCTTGCGAGGTTCAAGAGAGAAAGCGTGAATGCCCTCGAGATGCCGCAGCAGAAAAGGGCCTCATCTCGCCTGCAGGGGAGAACCTCCTGGTTTTTCTTGAGTTGCGGCAAGTCCCTCTCAATTGACGACGGGACCTCAGCGAACCGCTGGCGTAGCCTCAGGAAAGACCAGACTCCAAGCGAGTTGCGAGCGGTCCCTCGGGATTCCTCTCCAGTCATGTCAGTTCCTACGTCCTTGGCTGGAACTGCGCTAGAACCTGAGGTTTCCTCTCCAGTGCTGACATGGATCTTGGGGTTCCTCTGGAGTCTCCACAGGAGAATCAGGAATCTTCTCGAGTGGAGACATACACGTCCTTTATCCTCCTAAGCTGTAGGAGCAATGTGAGGCTTCCCTACAAGTTGACACAGGGATTTTTGGCTTTCCCTCGCGGTGCCACGGGGCTGTCGCACGTGCCACAGTTGTGTGATTCGATGCTCGGTGTGACCTTCGGGGAAAGGTAGGGAAAACATGTTTTTCTGGAGTGGACTGCGACATTTGTGGGTCCTTGGAAATGGTGGCATGTACCCTGGAGTCCCTCTCGACATTCCTGTTGAGAGCACGTCATCTTGCTGTGCAACGGGAAAGGAGAATCCTTTCCCAATGAAGCGGGGAAGGGAACCCTCATCTGTAGCAGATGAGGTGGAAAGGGGGCCCCTCTTGAGTTGTGGTGGGACCCTCAGTGTTCCTCTCGAGTGGAGACCGGTATGACAGGAACTTCTTTAGTTGCCGCAATGGTGTGAAGGACCCTTTGAGGTTCAGAAGGGAAGGAGTGATTTCTTTCGGGATGCCACAGCAGAAAACATCCTCATCTCGCCTGGAGGGGAGAACCTTAAGATTTTTCTCGAGTAGCAGCAGGTCCTTCTCAAGTTACGACGGGGACCTCAGGGACCCACTCGCGTGGCCTCAGGAAATGCCAGTCTCCGTGCGAGTTTAGATCGGGCCCTCGGAATTCCTCTCCTGTCTGTGCCGGGTCCTGAGTCCCTGTTTGGAGCCAAAGCTGGAACCTGAGGTTTCCTCTCCACATCTGGCATGGATCTTGGGGTTCCACCGGAGTCTCCACAGGAGAGTTAAGCCTCGTTTCCTGTGGTTATATGAGAGTCCGTTTTCCTCCCGAGCTGTAGCAGCAGTGTCAGGGTTCCAGACGAGTGGACACAGGGATCTGTGGCTTTCCCTCGGGATTCCCCAGGGCTCTCGCACATGCCACCATGGTGTGATTCGATCCTCGGGGTGACCTTCGAGGCAGGGCACGAAAAGCAGGTTCATCTGAAGTGGACTGAGATATTTGGGGGTCTTTTGGAATGGTGGAACGACCCCTGTAGTTCCTCTCATCATTCCTGTTGAGAATGTGTCTTCTTGCTGTGCGACGGGAATGCCAGAATCCATTCCTGACGAAGCAGGCAAGGAACCCTCATCTGGAGCAGAGGAGGGTGAAAGGGGGCCCCTCTTGATTTGTGGTGGGACCCTCACTATTCCTCTCGAGTGGAGACGGGTATGTGGGGGAACTTCTTGAGTTGCAGCAAGGGTGGGAAGGACCCTTTGTGGTTCAGAAGGAAAGGCGTGATTTCTTTCAGGATGCCACTGCAGAATACGGCCTTATCTCGCCCGGAGGGTAGAACCTCCTAGTTTTTCTCGAGTTGCGGCAAGTTATTCTCGAGGTACACCGGGGTCCTCAGGGAACCGCTAGCGTGGCCTCAGGAAAGGCGATTCTCTGAGCGAATTGAGAGTAGCCCCTCGGGATTCCTCTCCAGTCAGTGCTGGGTCTTAAGTCCCCGTCTGGAGCCGAAAATGGAACCTCATGTTATAGCTCCAATGCTGTCATGGATCTTGGGGTTCCTCTGGAGCTGTCTCTTCGTGGCCTCAGGAAAGGCGATTCTCTGAGCGAATTGAGAGTAGCCCCTCGGGATTCCTCTCCAGTCAGTGCTGGGTCTTAAGTCCCCGTCTGGAGCCGAAAATGGAACCTCATGTTATAGCTCCAATGCTGTCATGGATCTTGGGGTTCCTCTGGAGTCTCACCAGGGGAGTCAGGCTTGGTATCCTATGGTTACATGCACGTCCCCTTTCCTCCCGAGCTGTAGCAGCAGTGTCAGGGTTTCCATCGAGTTGACGCCGGGATCTCTGTCTTTCCCTCGAGATGCCACAGGGCTGTGGAATGAGCCACCGTGGTGTGAGGCAATACACAGGTAACACTCGAGGAAGTGCAGGGAAATCACGTTCATCTGGAGTGGACTGAGACATCTATGGGACTTTTAGTATGGTGGCCTGACCCCAGGAGAACTCCGCTTTCCTGTTGAGAGCGCCACCTCTTGAGATGTGACGGGAATGGTGGGAATTCTTTCCCTACGAAGCAGGGAAAGGGACCCTCATCTCGAGCTCAATGTGGGGAAACGGGGCTCCTCCTGAGTTGTGCTGGGACCCTCGGTGTTCTACCAATATGGAGACGGGTATTTCGGGGAATTTCTTGAGTTGCAGCAAGGGTAGGAAGGACCCTTGCGAGGTTCAAGAGAGAAGGCGGGAATGCCCTCGAGATGCCGCAGCAGAAAAGGGCCTCATCTGGGCTGCAGGGGAGAACCTCCTGGTTTTTCTCGAGTTGCAGCAGGTTATTCTCGAGTTACAACGGGGCCCTCAGGGACCCACTTGTGTGGCCTCAGGAAAGGCGATTCTCTGAGCGAGTTTAGAGTAGCCCCTCGGGAGTCCTCTCCACTCAGTGCCGGGTGCTAAGTCCCCGTCTGGAGCCGAAACTGGAACCTCATGTTTCGGCTCCAGTGCTGGCATTGATCTTGGGGTTCCTCTGGAGTTTCCCCAGAGGAGTCAAGCCTGGTCTCCTGTGGTTACGTGCACGTCCTCTTTCCTCCTGAGCTGTAGCAGCAGTGTCAGGGTTCCCGTTGAGTTGACCCAGGGATCTCTGTCTTTCCCTCGAGATGCCACAGGGCTGTGGAAGGAGCCACCATGGTGTGAGGCAATACACGGGTGACACTCGAGGTAGTGCAGGGAAATCACGTTCTTTTGTAGTGGACTGAGACATCTATGGGACTTTTAGTATGGTGGCCCGACCCCAGGAGAACTCCGCTTTCCTGTTTAGAGCGCCAGCTCTTGAGATGCGACGGGAATGGCGGGAATTCTTTCCCGACGAAACAGGGAAAGGGACCCTCATCTCGAGCTCACGGTGGGGAAACGGGCCTCCTCCTTAGTTGTGCTGGGACCCTCGGTGTTCCACCAATGTGGGGACGGGTATGTCGGGGAATTTCTTCAGTTGCAGCAAGGGTGGGAAGGAACCTTGCGAGGTTCAAGAGAGGAGGCATGAATGCCCTCGAGATGCAACAGCAGAAAAGGGCCTCATCTCGTCTGCAGGGCAGTACTTCCTAGTTTTTCTCGAGTTGTGGAAAGTCCCTCTCAATTGACGACGAGGACCTCAGCGACCCGCTAACATGTCCTCAGTAAAGACCAGCCTCCATGCGAGTTGCGAGGGGCCCCTAGGAATTCCTCTCCAGTCATGTCGATTCCTACGTCCTTGGCTGGAACTGCGGCCAGAACGTGAGGTTTCCTCTCCAGTGCTGACATGGATCTTGGGGTTCCTCTGGAGTCTCCACGGGAGAGTCAGGACTCTTCTCGAGTGGAGACATACACGTCCGTTACCCTTCCAAGCTGTGGGAGCAATGTGAGGCTTCCCTACGAGTTGACACAGGGATCTGTGGCTTTTCCTCGCGGTGCCACAGGGCTGTCGCACGTGCCACAGTGGTGTGATTCGATGCTCGGTGTGACCTTCGAGGAAAGGTAGGGANGAGTCAGGACTCTTCTCGAGTGGAGACATACACGTCCGTTATCCTCCCAAGCTGTAGGAGCAATGTGAGTTTTCCCTACGAGTTGACACAGTGATCTGTGGCTTTACATCTTGGTGCCACAGGGCTGTCGCACGGGCCGCAGTGGTGTGATTCGATGCTCGGTGTGATCTTCGAGGAAAGGTAGGGAAATCAGGTTCATCTGGAGTGGACTTCGACATTTGGGGGTCCTTTGGAATGTGGGCACCTCCCCTGGAGTTCCTCTTGACATTCCTGTTGAGAGCACGTCATCTTGCTGTGCAATGGGAAAGGAGAATCCTTTCCCGATGAAGCAGGGAAGGCAACCCTTATCTGTAGCGGATGAGGGGGAAATGGGGCGCCTCTTGATTTGTGTTGGGACCCTCAGTGTTCCTCTCGAGTGGAGACCGGTATGTCAGGAACTTCTTGAGTTGCAGCAACGATGTGAAGAACCCTTTGAGGTTCAGGAGGGAAGGAGTGATTTCTTTCAGAATGCCGCAGCAGAAAACGTCCTCATCTCGCCTGGAGGGGAGAACCTTATGGCTTTTCTCGAGTGGCGGCAGGTCCTTCTCAAGTTATGACGGGGACCTCAGGGACCCACTCGCATCGCCTCAGGAAATGCCAGTCTCCGTGCGAGTTGAGAGCGGCCCCTCGGGATTCCTCTCCTGTCTGTGCCGGGTCCTGAGTCCCTGTCTGGAGCCGAAGCTGGAACCTGAGGTTTCCTCTCCACATCTGGCATGGATCTTGGGGTTCCGCTGGAGTCTCCACAGGAGAGTTAGGCCTCGTCTCCTGTGGTTACATGCNGGCCTCAGGAAAAGCCAGTCTCCGTGCGAGTTGAGAGCGGCCCCTCGGGATTCCTCTCCTGTCTGTGCCGGGTCCTGAGTCCCTGTCTGGAGCCGAAGCTGGAACCTGAGGTTTCCTCTCCACATCTGGCATGGATCTTGGGGTTCCGCTGGAGTCTCCACAGGAGAGTTAGGCCTCGTCTCCTGTGGTTACATGCAATTCCGTTTACTTCCCGAGCTGTAGCAGCAGTGTCAGGCTTCCAGACGAGTGGACACAGGGATCTGTGGCTTTGCCTCGTGATGCCAGAGGGCTCTTGCACATGACACCATGGTGTGATTCGATCCTCGGGGTGACCTTCGAGGCAGGGCACGAAAAGCAGTTTCATCTGAAGTGGGCTGAGATATTTGGGGGTCTTTTGAAATGGTGGAACCTCGACACTCCTGTTGAGAGTGTTTCCTCTTGCTGAGCGACGGGATCGCCAGAATCTATTCCTGACGCAGCAGGCAAGGAACCTTCATCTGGAGCAGAGGAGGGTGAAAGGGGGCCCCTCTTGATTTGTGGTGGGACCCTCACTATTCCTCTCAAGTGGAGATGGGTATGTGGGGGAACTTCTTGACTTGCAGCAAGGGTGGGAAAAACCCTTGTGAGGTTCAAGAGAGAAGGCGTGAATGCCCTCGAGATGCCGCTGCAGAAAACGGCCTTATCTCGCCCGGAGGGTAGAACCTCCTGGTTTTTCTTGAGTTGCGGCAGGTTATTCTCGAGTTACAACGGGGCCCACAGGGACCCGCTAGCGTGGCCTCAGGAAAGGCGATTCTCTGAGCGAGTTGAGAGTAGCCCCTCGGGAGTCCTCTCCAGTCAGTGCCGGGTGCTAAGTCCCCGTCTGGAGCCGAAACTGGAAGCTCATGTTTCGGCTCCAGTGCTGGCATGGATCTTGGGGTTCCTCTGGAGTTTCTCCAGAGGAGTCAGGCCTGGTCTCCTGTGGTTACTTGCACGTCCTCTTTCCTCCCGAGCTGTAGCATCAGTGTCAGGGTTCCCGTTGAGTTGACCCAGGGATCTCTGTCTTTTCCTCGAGATGCCTCAGGGCTGTGGAATGAGCCACCGTGGTGTGAGGCAATACGCGGGTGACACTCGAGGTAGTGCAGGGAAATCTTGTTCATCTGGAGTGGATTGTGACATCTATGGGACTTTTAGTACGGTGGCCCGACCCCAGGAGAACTCCGCTTTCCTGTTGAGAGCACCACCTCTTGGGATGCGACGGGAATCGCGGGAAATCTTTCCCGACAAAGCAGGGAAAGGGACCCTCATCTCGAGCTCACGGTGGGGAAACGGGGCTCCTCCTGAGTTGTGCTGGGACCCTCGTTGTTCCACCAATGTCAGGACAGGTATGTTGGGGAATTTCTTGAGTTGCAGCAAGGGTGGGAAGGAACCTTGCGAGGTTCAAGAGAGAAGGCGTGTATGCCCTCGAGTTGCCACAGCAGAAAAGGGCCTTATCTCGCCTGCAGGGTAGTATTTCCTGGTTTTTCTCGAGCTGCGGAAAGTCCCTCTCAATTGACGATGGGGACGTCAGCGACCCGCTAGTCTGTCCTCAGGAAAGAACAACCTCCATGCGAGTTGCGAGGGGCCCCTTGGAATTCCTCTCCAGTCATGTCGGTTCCTACGTCCTTGGCTGGAAATGCGGTCGGAACATGAGGTTTCCTCTCCAGTGCTGACATGGATCTTGGGGTTCCTTTGGAGTCTCCACGGGAGAGTCAGGACTCTTCTCCAATGGAGACATTGTACACGTCCGTTATCCTCCCAAGCTGTAGGAGCAATGTGAGGCTTCCCTACGAGTTGACACAGGGATCAGTGGCTTTTCCTCGCGGTGCCACAGGGATGTCGCACGTGCCACAGTGGTGTGATTCGATCCTCGGTGTGACCTTCGAGGAAAGGTAGGGAAATCAGGTTCATCTGGAGTGGACTGCGACATTTGGTGGTCCTTTGTAATGGTGACACCTCACCTGGAGTCCCTCTCGACATTTCTTTTAAGATCACGTCATCTTGCTGTGCAACGGGAAAGGAGAATCCTTTCCCGATGAAGTATGGAAGGGAACCCTCATCTGTAGAGGTTGAGGGGGAAAGGGGACCCCTCTTGAGTTGTGGTGGGACCCTCAGTGTACTTCTCTAGTGGAGACTGTTATGTCAGGAACTTCTTGAGTTGCAGCAAGGGTGTGAAGGACCCTTTGAGGTTCAGGAGGGAAGGAGTGATTTCTTTCAGGATGCCGCAGCAAAAAACGTCCTCATCTCGCCTGGAACAGAGAACCTTATGGTTTTTCTCAAGTAGCGGCAGGTCCTTCTCACGTTATGACGGGGACCTCAGGGACCCACTCGTGTGGCCTCAGGAAATGCCAGTCTCCGTGCGAGTTGAGAGCGGCCCCTTGGGATTCCTCTCCAGTCAGTGCTGGGTGCTAAGTCCCCGTCTGGAGCAGAAATTGGAACCTCATGTTTCGGCTCCAGTGCTGGCATGGTTCTTGGGGTTCCTCTGGACTCTCCCCAGGAGAGTCAGGCCTGGTCTTCTGTGGTTACGTGCACGTCCTCTTTCCTCCCGTGCTGTAGCAGCAGTGTCATGGTTCCCATCCAGTTGACCCAGGTATCTCTGTCTTTCCATCGACATGCCACAGGGCTGTGGAATAAGCCACCGTGGTGTGAGGCAATACGCGGGTGACACTCGAGGTAGTGCAGGGAAATCACGTTCATCTGGAGTGGACTGAGACATCTATGGGAATTTTAGTATGGTGGCCCGACCCCAGGAGAAGTCCGCTTTCCTGTTGAGAGTGCCACCTCTTGAGATGCGACCCGAATGACGGGAATTCTTTCCCGACGAAGCAGGGAAAGGGACCCTCATCTCGAGCTGACAGTGGGGAAACGGGGCTCCTAATGAGTTGTGCTGGGACCCTCGGTGTTCCCCCAATATGGGGACGGGTATGTCTGGGAATTTCTTGAGTTGCAGCAAGGGTAGGAAGGACCCTCGTGAGGTTCAAGAGAGAAGGCGTGANACGAAGCAGGGAAAGGGACCCTCATCTCGAGCTCACTGTGGGGAATCGGGGCTCCTCCTGAGTTGTGCTGGGACCATCGGTCTTCCACCAATGTGTGGACGGGTATGTTGGGGAATTTCTTGAGTGGCAGCAAGGATGGGAAGGACACTTTGTGGTTCAGGAGGAAAGGCGTGATTTCTTTCAGGATGTCGCTGCAGAAAACGGCCTTACCTCTCCAAGAGGGTAGAACCTCCTGGTTTTTCTCGAGTTGCGGCAGGTTATTCTCGAGTTACGACGGGGACCTCAGCGACCCACAGGCGTGGCCTCAGGTAAGAACAGCATCCATGCGAGTTGCGAGGGGCCCCTCGGGATTCCTCTCCAGTCAGGTCGGTTCCTACCTCCTTGGCTGGAACTGCGGCCAGAACCTGAGGTTTCTTCTCCAGTGCTGACATGGATCTTGGGGTTCCTCTGGAGTCTCCACAGGAGAGTCAGGACTCTTCTCGAGTGGAGACATACACGTCCGTTATCCTTCCAAACTGTAGGAGCAATGTGAGGCTTCCCTACGAGTTGACACAGGGATCTGTGGCATTTCCTCACGGTGCCACAGGGCTGTCGCACGTGCCACAGTGGTGTGATTCGATGCTCGGTCTGACCTTCGAGGAAAGGTAGGAAAATCAGGTTCATCTGGAGTGGACTGCGACATATGGGATCCTTGGGATTGGTGGCACGTCCCCTGGAGTCCCTCTCGACATTCCTGTTGAGAGCACGTCATCTTGCTGTGCAATGGGAAAGGAGAATCCTTTCCCGATGAAGCAGGGAAGGGAACCCTCATCTGTAGAGGTTGAGGGGGAAAGGGAGCCCCTCTTGAGTTGTGGAGGTACCCTCCATGTTCCTCTCGAGTGGAGACCGTTATGTCAGAAGCTTCTTGAGTTGCAGCAAGAGTGTGAAGGACCCTTTGAAGTTCAGGAGGGAAGGAGTGATTTCTTTCGGAATGCTGCAGCAGAAAACGTCCTCATCTCGCCTGGAGCAGAGAACCTTATGGTTTTTCTCGAGTAACGGCAGGTCCTTCTCAAGTTAGGATGGGGACCTCAGGGACCCACTCGCGTGGCCTCAGGAAATGCCAGTCTCCGTGCGAGTTGAGAGCGGCCCCTTGGGATTCCTCTCCTGTCTGTGCCGGGTCCTGAGTCCCTGTCTGGAGCCGAAGCTGGAACCTGAGGTTTCCTCTCCACATCTGGCATGGATCTTGGGGTTGCGCTACAGTCTCAACAGGAGAGTTAGACCTCGTCTCCTGTGGTTACATGCAAGTCCGTTTTCCTCCCAAGCTGTAGCAGCAGTGTCAGGCTTCCAGACGAGTGGACACAGGGATCTGTGGCTTTCCCTCGAGATTCCACAGGGCTCTCGCACATGCCACCGTGATGTGATTCAATCCTCGGGTGACCTTCGAGGCAGGGCACGAAAAGCAGGTTCATCTGAAGTGGACTGAGATATTTGGGGGTCTTTTGGAATGGTGGAACCACCCCTGGATTTCCTCTCGACATTCCTGTTGAGAGTGTGACCACTTGCTGTGCGACGGGAACGTCAGAATCCATTCCTGACGAAGCAAGCAAGGAACCTTCATCTGGAGCAGTAGAGGGTGAAAGGGGGCCCCTCTTGATTTGTGGTGGGACCCTCACAATTCCTCTTGAGTGGAGAAGGGTATGTGGGGGAACTTCTTGACTTGCAGCAAGGGTGGGCAAGACCCTTGCGAGGTTCAAGAGAGAAGGCGTGAACGCCCTCGAGATGCCGCTGCAGAAAACAGCCTTATCTCGCCCGGAGGGTAGAACCTCCTTGTTTTTCTCGAGTTGCGGCAGGTTATTCTCGAGTTATGACGGGGCCCTCAGGGACCCGCTTGCGTGGCCTCAGGAAAGGCGATTCTCTGAGCGAGTTGAGAGTAGCCCCTCGGGAGTCCTCTCCAGTCAGTGCCGGGTGCTAAGTCCCCATCTGGAGCCGAAACTGGAACCTCATGTTTCGGCTCCAGTGCTGGCATGGATCTTGGGGTCCCTCTGGAGTCTCCCCAGGGGAGTCAGGCCTGGTCTCCTGTGGTTATGTGCACATCCTCTTTCCTCCTGAGCTGTAGCAGCAGTGTCAGGGTTCCCGTCGAGTCGACCCAGGGATCTCTGTCTTTCCCTCGAGAAGCCACAGGTCTGTGGAATGAGCCACCGTGGTGTGAGGCAATACGCGGGTGACACTCGAGGTAGTGCAGGGAAATCACTTTCATCTGGAGTGGACTGAGACATCTATGGGACTTTGCGTATGGTGGCCCGACCCCAGGAGAACTCCGCTTTCCTGTTGAGAGCGCCACCTCTTGAAATGTGACGGGAATGGCGGTAATTCTTTCCCGACGAAGCCGGAAGGGGACCCTCATCTAGAGCTCATGGTGGGGAAACGGGGCTCCTCCTGAGCTGTGCTGAGACCCTCGGTGTTCCACCAATGTGGGGATGGGTATGTCAGGGAATTTCTTGAGTTGCAGCAAGGGTGAGAAGGACCCTTGCGAGGTTCAAGAGAGAATGCGTGAATGCCCTCAAGATGCTGCAGCAGAAAAGAGCCTCAACTTGCCTGCAGGGGAGAACCTCCTGGTTTTACTCGAGTTGCAGAAAGTCCCTCTCAATTTATGACGGGGACCTTAGCGACCCGCTGGCGTGGCCTCAGGAAAGAGCAGCCTCCATGCGAGTTGCGAGGGGCCCCTTGGGGTTCCTCCCCAGTCATGTTTGTTCCTACATCTTTGGCTGGAACTGCGGCCAGAATAGGAGGTTTCCTCTCCAGTGTTGACATGGATCTTGGGGTTTCTGTGGAGTCTCCACAGGAGAGTCAGGACTCTTCTCGAGTGGAGACATACACGTCCGTTTTCCTCCCAAGCTGTAGGTGCAATGTGAGGCTTCCCTATGAGTTGAAACAGGGTTGTGTGGCTTTACCTCGCGGTGCCACAGGGCTGTTGCACGTGCCACAGTGGTGTGATTTGATGCACGGTGTGACATTCAAGGAAAGGTAGGGAAATCAGGTTCATCTGGAGTGGACTGCGACATTTGGGGGTCCTTTGGAATGGTGGCACGTCCCCTGGAGTCCCTCTCGACATTCCTATTGAGAGCACGTCATCTTGCTGTGCAACGGGAAAGGAGAATCCTTTCCCGATGAAGCAGGGAAGGGAACCCTCATCTGTAGCGGTTGAGTGGGAAAGGGGGCCCCTCTTGAGTTGTGGTGGGACCCTCCGTGTTCCTCTCGAGTGGAGACAGGTATGTGAGGAACTTCTTGAGTCACAGCAAGGGTGTGAAGGACCCTTTGAAGTTCAGCAGGGAAGGAGTGATTTCTTTCTGGATGCCGCAGCAGAAAACATCCTCATCTCGCCTGGAGGGGAGAACCTTATGGTTTTTCTCGAGTAGCGGCAGGTCCTTCTCAAGTTACGACGGGGACCTCAGTGACCATTCGCATGGCCTCAGCAAATGCCAGTCTCCGTGCGAGTTGAGAGCGGCTCCTCAGGATTCCTCTCTGTCTGTGCCGGGTCCTGAGTCCCTGTCTGGAGCCGAAGCTGGAACCTGAAGTTTCCTCTCCACATCTGGCATGGATCATGGGGTTCTGCTGGAGGCTCCACAGGAGAGTTAGACCTCGTCTCCTGTGGTTACATGCAAGTCAGTTTTCCTCCCGAGCTGTAGCAGCAGTGTCAGGCTTCCAGACGAGTGGACACAGGAATCTGTGTCTTTCCTTCGAGATTACACAGGGCTTTCGCACATGCCACCGTGGTGTGATTCAATCCTCGTGGTGACCTTCGAGGCAGGGCACGAAAAGCAGATTCATCTGAAGTGGACTGAGATATTTGGGGGTCTTTTGGAATGGTGGAACGACCCCTGGAGTTCCTCTCGACATTCTTGTTGAGAGTGTGTCCTCTTTCTGTGCAACGGGAACGCCAGAATCCATTCCTGAGGAAGCAGGCAAGGAACCCTCATCTGGAGCAGAGGAGGGTGAAAGGGGGCCCCTCTTGATTTGTGGTGGGACCTCACTATTCCTCTCGAGTGGAGACGGGAATGTGGGGTAAATTCTTGAGTTGCACCAAGGGTGTGAAGGAGCCTTTGTGGTTCAGGAGGAAAGGCGAGATTTCTTTCAGGATGCCGCTGCAGAAAACAGCCTTATCTCGCCCGGAGGGGAGAACCTCCTGGTTTTTCTCGAGTTGCGGCAGGTTATTCTCGAGTCAGGGCGGGGCCCTCAGGGACCCGCTTGTGTGGCCTCAGGAAAGGCGATTCTCTGAGCGAGTTGAGAGTAGCTCCTCGGGATTCCTCTCCATTCAGTGCCGGGTCCTAAGTTCCCATCTGGAGCTGATACTGGAACCTCATGTTTCAGCTCCAGTGCTGGCTTGGATCTTGGGGGTTCCTCTGGAGTCTCCCCAGGGGAGTCAGGCCTGGTCTCCTGTGGTTACGTGCATGTCCTCTTTCCTCCCGAGCTGTAGCAGCAGTGTCAGTGTTCCCATCGAGTTGACCCAGGGATCTCTGTCTTTCCCTCGAGATCCCACAGGGCTGTGGAATGAGCCACCGTGGTGTGAGGCAATATGCGGGTGACACTCGAATTAGTGCAGGGAAATCACGTTCATCTGGAGTAGACTGAAACATCTATGGGACTTTTATTATGGTGGCCCGACCCCAGGAGAACTCCGATTTCCTGTTGAGAGCGCCACCTCTTGAGATGCGATGGGAATGGCGGGAATTCTTTTCCAGCGAAGCAGGAAAGGGACCCTCATCTCGAGCTCACGGTGGGGAATCGGGTCTCCTCCTGAGTTGTGCTGGGACCCTTTGTGTTCCACCAACTTGGGGACGGGTATGTCGGGGAATTTCTTGAGTTGCAGCAAGGGTGGGAAAGACCCTTGCGAGGTTCAAGAGAGAAGGCGTGAATGCCCTCGAGATGCCGCAGCAGAAAAGGGCCTCATCTCACCTGCAGGGGAGAACCTCCTGGTTTTTTTCGAGTTGCGGAAAGTCCCTCTCTATTGACGACGGGGACCTCAGCGACCCGCTGGCGTGACCTCAGGAAAGACCAGCCTCCATGCGAGTTGTGAGGGGCCCCTCGGGATTGCTCCCCAGTCGTGTTGGTTCCTACGTCCTTGGCTGGAACTGCGGCCAGAACCTAAGGTTTCCTCTCCAGTGCTGACATGTATCTTGGGGTTCCTCTGGAGTCTCCACAGGAGAGTCAGGACTCTTCTGGAGTGGAGACATACACGTCCGTTATCCTCCCAAGCTGTAGGAGCAATGTGAGACTTCCATAGTGTTGACACAGGGATCTGTGACTTTTCCTCTCGGTGCCACAGGGCAGTCGCACGTGCTACTGTGGTGTGATTCGATGCTCGGTGTGATCTTTGAGGAAAGGTAGGGAAATCAGGTTCATCTGGAGTGGACTGCGACATTTGGGGGTCCTTTGGAATGATTCCAGGTGTTTCTTGGCTTCCTACTTTAGCATTCCAGTCCCCTATAATGAAAAGGACATCTTTTTGGGTGTTAGTTCTAAAAGATCGTGTAGGTCTTCATAAAACCGTTCAACTTCAGCTTCTTCAGCATTACTGGTTGGGGCATAGACTTGAATAACTGTGATATTGAATGGTTTTCCTTGGAGACGAACAGAGATCATTCTGTCGTTTTTGAGATTGCATCCAAGTACTGCATTTCGGACTCGTTTGTTGACCATGATGGCTACTCCATTTCTTCTGAGGGATTCCTGCCCACAGTAGTAGATATAATG
>SJYT01044637.1:23297-60459 GCA_006410635.1 Cephalophus harveyi | reverse complement strand
CTTGGGTTGCCCTGCAGGCATGGCTTGGTTTCATTGAGTTAGACAAGGCTGTGGTCCTAGTGTGATTAGATTGACTAGTTTTCTGTGAGTATGGTTTCAGTATGTCTGCCCTCTGATGCCCTCTTGCACCACCTATCATTTTAAATTCAGAAATTAGATGTGTATAAGAGACAGTCTCTTCACGGCTGCTTCAGCAAAGCACAGCCGCGGCTCCTTACCTTGGACGAGGGGCTATTCCTGACCTTCAACGTGGGATAGATCCTCTAGGCCCTCCTGCTGATCCTTGGGTTGCTCCTCCCGGCTGCCGGCCCTGGCCTCGGGCGTGGGTGGCCCCTCCCAGCTGCCACCCCTGGCCTCGGGCTTGTGGTAGCTCCCCGGGGTCATCGCCCCTGGCCTCTAGCTCGAGGTGGCTTCTCCCGACCGCCCCTGACCTCGGATGAGGGGTGTCTCCCCCCGGCCGCCACTGGCCTCGGATGCGCGGTGGCTCCACCCAGCTGCCGCCCTGACCTCGGACGCCGGGTGTCTTCTCCCGGCCGTCACTGGCCTCAGACGTCGGGCAGCTCTTCCCGGCCGCCGCCCTGACCTCGGACGCGGGGTGTCGCCTCCCGGCCGCCGCCCTGACCTCGGACACGGGGTGTCTCCTCCCGGCCGCCACTGACCTCGGATGCGGGGTAGCTCCACCCAGCTGCCGCCCTGACCTCGGACACGGGGTGTCTCCCCCCGGGCCGCCACTGACCTCAGCACAGGGTAGCTCCTCTCAGCCGTTCCTGCGCCGTCGCAGCCTGGCACTCTAGGCTGCTGCCCCCGACCTCGGACGTGGGGCAGCTCCTCCTGGCCGCGCGAAGTGCGCCGGCCGGCTCTCGCAGCGGACCGCGCGTAGTGGCAGTCATTCAATTTTGGTACAAATTTTCAAATCAACTGTGTATTTCTGACTTAAAGCAATGAAAAATATCATTTCTTAAATATTCATGGTTTGCTCAGTGGGCCTCTGTAGTTCTTCCTTGGTCTCACTCATGCTGATTCGTTCAGCTAGAGTCTGTAGGGAACTCAGCCTGGTTGGGACATTTGTAATGACTGCTCACCTCTCCATGTGGTCTTTGATACTCCAGAAGTCTAGAATGGGCTTCCTCATCTGGTGACAGCAATATTTCATGAGAAACAGTGATTTCACATGAAATCAAGCCCCAGTGATTCACTGGACTCCATCAGAATAACGTGATCCATCATCTTTGTTGTTGTTGTTGTTAATTTCATAGCTACATTGGGCTATGTAATCACATAGCAATATTACAACAGCTGATAAAATATTAAAATTAAATTTTCTCAATATTTACAATGTTTTGATATTGCTTACTCTTACAAAGAAATACTTTCTTTTGTCAAACTCAGCATATATCCCTATCATAAAGTTTGGCAAATTCTGGTTCATGATACTAAATCCTTGCTTAACATAGACTACTTCCCATAGAATACCTTAAAAAGGAAAACAAATTTCAAGTTATTTTTTGGTTGTTTCTTCTATTTCTAAATTTTCTCTTCTAATATTGGTACTTACAAGCTCTGTTAAATTAAGAATGTTTAACAGCACTCAAGTGACCGGTGCATTTTAACTTTGTGCTCAGACTGTAGGAAGAATGGCAGTTCTTATGATTCTCTTTTTAATATATTTAAATCTAATTAGCAGATAAATAAATATTTGTTGGATTGATTTGTTGAATTGATTTCCCCCCCCCAGAATTCCTTGTGAGGAATCACTAGATATCAGACATGTTTGTTTTGTAAATCTTTGTAAAAATAATGTAATAATAGGCTTCAGAGCTACTGAAGAAATAGTGTATGGCTGATAATTTTTTTTTATTTTAAACAAGGCAGTTAAAATTAGAAGGTGTTGAATAAGTAAAGTGTCTTAACTAATACCAATGTTCTCATTTGTGACAATTTTTATTGCTGACATGGAATAAAAACTCAACATGTGATTAATATTGTAGCAAGCTCCCTTACATATGCTTGGAGTTAGTATGTCAGTGTTAAGCATCCATAGGTTGCATGGCAAAGAACTGGGATCCTAAACTCTTAAACATTCTCTTTGTAGACAAATAGAATTTTCATTATGTGTATCCATGTTCTTGTTAATATCCTAACTGCAACTAATACCCTAAATTTTCTAAGGAAATCTGCTTCTCTGAAATAACTTCAGATGTTGTGAAGGTTGTTAGTAGATAACAAAAACATGTTTTCTATCCCTTTTATTACTTTACTTTGGTTGCCTAGTAATCTCTGATGAATTAAAGCAGAAGAAAAGATTTCTGAAGAGCACTTAAATTTTGCAGGTAGAACTCAATTTTGATCATGCCTATGTCTTAGTTTAATTAACACAGAATATTAAGTTAATGAGGCTAAGCCCATGGGTTTAATTGCCAAATATTCTGTGCTAAGCTCCAAATACAGAAAAAAAAATCAGTCCCTTAAGATGAGAAGAAAAATCACTAGACAGAGAAATATAACACTTAACTTTGAATTTTATTTCTTCCACTAACTTGCTGTGTAATCTTAGGCAAGTTAATTAACCCTCTTGAGTTCAAGAGTGAAAAAGAAATAGTGTTAAATGCATCTGAGTTAATTTTTAGAGATATTGGAAAGATCTAATGTTATAATATATGTGAAATTAATTTTTAAATATAAAATATAATAGCCACATTTATTATCATTATTGGGACATGGATGGACGAGTTGGACAGATTATCATAAAGTCTGTCACTTTTATTACTAAAAGCAGTTAATCATAAAACCTCTGTATGGTATCATCTACCTATCAATTTCTATGAATGAGAGCACATTCCTAATACTTTAAAATTTATTGAGAAGTTCTAGAATTTTGAGTGAGAAATATTTCTAAATATACTGCTCTCTCTGTATATTATTTTATTATTTGTGATCACATGTGACTATTAGAGAAGTTTAAGCCCTATTCTTGAAGCTTGGCTTAGGGAAATAGATGGCCTGTGGACTTTCTAGCTTATAGCTTTGGGCTTTGAGGAAAACATATATGCCATCTTCTTGATTTACTACCACATTTTATTGTATTTTTGGGGAAATTTTAATGCAATAAAAAAGTACTAAGTGTAGTATGATATGAACGTATGTTCCAGCTGTCTGTACACAGCAGCAGTTTCGCAGTTGTTGTAAGTCAGGTACCACCAAGGCCAAGCAATAGAACTTTGTCACCTCAGAAACAAACCCCCTGCTGCTGCTAAGTCACTTCAGTCGTGTCCGACTCTGTGTGACCCCATAGACAGCAGCCCACCAGGCTCCTCTGTCCCTGGGATTCTCCAGGCAAGAACACTGGAGTGGGTTGCCATTTCCTTCTCCAATGCAAGAAAGGGAAAAGTGAAAAGGAAGTCGCTCAGTCGTGTCCGACTCTTAGCGACCCCATGGACTGCAGCCCACCAGGCTCCTCTGTCCATGGGATTTTCCAGGCAAGAGTACTGGAGTGGGGTGCCATTGCCTTCTCCGAACAAACCCCCTAAGTGTCCCCATTCCAGTCATGTTACCCTCTCTTCTGCCACTGATGATCACTATCCTGACGTTTAGAGTGATCGCATCTTTGCGATTTTCCTTTTATAGTTTTATCATTCAAATGTGCCACTGGAGACTGTTATACGGTCTGTCTCATGATTATAATAACATGGAAATAATTTCGATGTTGGTGGTTTATCCCTACTCTCTTGTGTTTGTTGCAGGAGAGGGTGTCATGGAGATATTTAATCACCTAATTTGTTGGAAATGGTTTCTATTGGTTTTGGGTTTTTTTTTTTCTTTTTAATCCAGTTGCTCTGTCTGCTTTTATGTAGGGATTTAGAAAGGGAGAAAAACTTTCTGTCACTGCTGCTACCATTTTTCCAGACAAAATTTTCATTTTGTCATCTTTACCACGTCTTTTTTTTTTTTTTTTTAATCTGCTCAAGATGGACTGTTACAGTCGTAGCCAAAGTCTTACCTTCAATCAGTATTAAGTATCTGTACACATATAGGTCTGGTCAGAATTTTACATTTAGTTCCATTGATTTTGTGATCTGTTCTTTGACCTGTACCATGTTGCTTTTATACATTTGCTTCAAAGTTTGTTTAGTGTCTGGTCCATTTTGTTATACATTTTTGTTTCAGAATATATACTTAAATGCTCACGGATTTTTATTCTTTCACAGAAATTTTAGAATGTATATGTTGAACTCCTTTAAAAAGCCAATTAGAATTATGATTGGAGTAAAATTAGTCAGTAGGAGATAATTCTATTTTCACAGTAGTAAGTACTCCAATTCAGCACCATAGAATCTCTCCAGTGTTCTTCCTTCATATCCTTCTAAACAGTCCTAGTATTTTTGATAAGATGTTTGCTAGATACTTTTAATTTTTGTTAATATTATAACTATTTTTGTTACTGCTAATGAAACACCACTATTTGTATTTGTTATTGTATTTTATATTTGATTATATCATAAAGAGAAATTTAATCCATTTTACTGTTTATCTTGATTTTAATAAGTATGCTAAAATTTCATTTTGATATTAATCATGTTTCTACTCATTTTGCAGACTTTCTATATAGATGAACTCTCCCTTAATGCTTCTCATACCTTTTATTGATTACATTGTGATTGTTATATTGGCCATTCTCTGTTAAAGAATACTGGTGATAGTAGACACCTTTTTAATTCCTGACCTTAAAGGGCTCTTATATACATCTTTTTAACATTACATTTGATTTTTTGTTGTACTTTTCTAAATTATGGCCTTTCTGAATTAAGGAAATTCCCTTGCATTCCTAGCTTAAAAAGAATTTTTGTCCTAAGTAAGTCCTGAATTTTGACAATTGCTTTTTTGTGTCTATTGAGGTAATTACATAATTTTTATCTTTAGTTTGTTAATGTGGTGTCATTGGTAAATTTCCTGATGTTAATAAACCAAGCAGGATTTATTATTTATGAATATATTTATTTTAGGGTTCTTCCTCCTATGTTCATAAGTGAAATGAATTTCTGATTGTTTTTGTATTTTGTCATTATCTGATTTTGGAAAATATCACTGCTGCTAAGTCGCTTCAGTTGTGTCCGACTCTGTGCAACCCCATAGATGGCAGCCCACCAGGCTTCCCCATCCCTGGGATTCTCCAGGCAAGAACACTGGAGTGGGTTGCCATTTCCTTCTCCAATGCATGAAAGTGAAAAGTGAAAGTGAAGTCGCTCAGTCGTGTCTGACTCTTAGCGACCCCATGGACTGCAGCCCACCAGGCTCCTCCATCCATGGATTTTCCAGGCAAGAGTACTGGAGTGGGGTGTCATTGCCTTCTCTGGGATAATATCACTACTTTCATTAAATCATATGAACATTGTTTATATTTTTCCATATTTTGGAACAGCTTATGTCAGATAGAAATTAACTGTTCAATAAAAGATTCATGGCATGAATAATAATAGCAGAAAATATTCATATATTTGAACCTATTCTTCTAATCGATTTATATTTAGTAATCTGTTTTTTAACAATATATCACAATAGATAGTACCATTATTCCCTTTTTATAGATAAGGAAATGTAGTGCAGAGTTGAGCAATTTGCCTTTTAACCTGAGGTTTAAAGGTTCCTAATCTGAATTGCCAACATCAGCTGGATCATGGAAAAAGCAAGAGAGTTCCAGAAAAACATTTATTTCTGCTTTATTGACTATGCCAAAGCCTTTGACTGTGTGGATCACAATAAACTGTGGAAAATTCTGAAAGAGATGGGAATACCAGAAAACCTGACCTACCTCTTGAGAAATCTGTCTGCAGGCCAGGAAGCAACAGTTAGAACTGGACGTGGAACAACAGACTGGTTCCACATAGGAAAAGGAGTACGTCAAGGCTGTATATTGCCACCCTGCTTATTTAACTTATATGCAGAGTACATCATGAGAAATGCTGGACTGGAAGAAACACAAGCTGGAATCAAGATTGCCGGGAGAAATATCAATAACGTCAGATATGCAGATGACACCACCCTTATGACAGAAAGTGAAGAGGAACTAAAAAGTCTCTTGATGAAAGTAAAAGAGGAGAGTGAAAAAGTTGGCTTAAAGCTCAACATTCAGAAAACGAAGATTTCCCACTTCATGGGAAATAGATGGGGAAATAGTGGAAACAGTGTCAGACTTTATTTTTGGGGGCTCCAAAATCACTGTAGATGGTGATTGCAGCCATGAAATTAAAAGATGCTTACTCCTCGGAAGAAAAGTTATGAGCAACCTAGATAATATATCCAAGAGCAGAGACATTACCGACTAAGGTCCATCTAGTCAAGGCTATGGTTTTTCTAGTAGTCATGTATGGATGTGAGAGTTGGACTGTGACGAAGGCTGACCGCCAAAAAAATTGATGCTTTTGAACTGTAGTGTTGGAGAAGACTCTTGAGAGTCCCTTGGACTGCAAGGAGATCCAACCAGTCCATTCTGAAGGAGATCAACCCTGGGATTTCTTTGGAAGGCATGATGCTAAAGCTGAAACTCCAGTACTTCGGCCACCTCATGCGAAGAGTTGACTCATTGGAAAAGACTTTGATGCTGGGAGGGACTCGGGGCAGGAGAAGAAGGGGATGACAGAGGATGAGATGACTGGATGGCATCACGGACTCGATGGAAGCGAGTCTGAGTGAACTCTGGGAGTTGGTGATGGACAGGGAGGCCTGGCGTGCTGTGATTCATGGGGTCACAAAGAGTCGGACACGACTGAGTGACTGAACTGAACTGAATCTGAATTTATGAATCAAGGGTAACATGGGTGGAACTTAGGGCATCCAAAAATTTGAAAGTGGAAAAATTGTACATGTTTATTTTCACTAACCTAAAGCTGAATTTTAATACTTTCTCCAAATACGAATATAGGCAAAATAATTCAATAATCTAATATTAAGAGTATCTGTTCCTTCACCAATGACAGTATTTAGATATAGTTTCATATCACTTTTCAATTGTTGCAGATATCTCAAAATAATGTTCATCACCTTTTTCAAATTATGGTGGATAAAATAATCACTTTCAGAACTTATTTATTGCTTTACTGCATTAATCATGAAGCAAGATATTCAGTTATTACTTAATATTTAATGATTATATTTAGTATTTTTTTGTAATTTTGTATACAGACAGTCCTTGTTTTGAATAGTTTTGTGGCAACTAACATAACTCTGTGTTACCATATTGTATGTACTGTGCAAGCCAAGGACTACTTGTATTTATTTTTTGCATGTAAAGACATTATTCTGAGGTAGAATTCATCCAGGTTACCACAAAACAGGTTAAAATTATCTTCATTAGATCATATTAACTACTAGATATGTAAGTAGTAGTGTCGGTATAGAACTTACTAGTAAATGGCCAAGAGCAGGATTTTATGAGTCTTGGATTAATATATCTATGTGTTTGAAATTATTGGTATATTTAAAATTCTGTTTCTCCCTGAGCTAGTTTGCATTGTTGTATTTTGCTGAAATGAATCCAAGAAATCAAATTTTCTAATTTATAAGTGAGTAGTTATTCATGATTTTATTTGACTACATCTTACTTCCCTTGTGGCTCAGCTGGTAAAGAATCCGCCTGCAATGCAGGAGACCTGGGTTTGATCCCTGGGTGGGGAAGATCCCCTGGAGAAGGGAAAGGCTACTCACTCCAGGATTCTGGCCTGGAAAAATCAATGGACCCTATAGTCCATGGGGTCACTAAGAGTCGGACAAGACTGAGAACTTTCACGTTCACTTACATCTCTGTTATATCTGTAGTTGTTTATTCATTCCTGTGTCTGATCGTTCTTTTTTTTTTTTTTTTTCACTTGTTTGGTTTTATCATACATCTGACTTACTATTTTCAAAGATTTTTTTTTTGATAATTTTCTATAATTTTTGTCTACTTTGATCTAAATATGTCCTTATTTTGTTCGTTTCCTATTTCAAATTTTTTGAGTTGAATGTTGATCATTATTTTGTTTCAACCATTTTTTTTTTGTCTGATAAGTGTATTTCACTCTAGATTTATTCCCCTATAACATTAGACTGTGTCATGTGCTTGCATCTAGAATCTTAATCATACACTTTCTTTCCCTGTGAATGTTGCCAAAGACAGTTCTACCTCCTTGAATTTCATTTTGATAATCTTGTAAAATAATTCCTTGCATGAATCTGGCCAGAAAGGGATTTTTTTTCCTTAGTAAAAGTTTAAAATTATTTTTTAAATTCAGAAATTGAAAGTCATGCAAATAAAGATTGCAGTAAAATCATAAAAATTAATAGATTTTACAAATTGGTTGATACGAGGTCTCTGGGCACACGTCTCCTTTGGCCTGAACCGTTTGGGCTTAATGTCTGAGTTAAGAAAGCTGCATCATTGACAGGAATGAGACAGCAAATACATTTAAGCAACATCTGTTTTCCTCCTTAGACAAATTTGTCTGTTTGGATCTCATCTTTTACAGCTGTTTTCCCTTTTGTTTTATAAACTTTGAAATTTCCTGGTTCTTGTCATTCCTCTGACCTCAGCAATATTGGATGGCGACACCCAGAGCTTCTTGATTTTCTTGGTAATTTTATTTGATGATGAATACCAACTTCCAGATACCGTTGCGACAGGTGCATGAACAATATTAGATTCAGCCTCAGGCCAGTGCACGATCACAGTGCATCATGGCAAAGCGCCTGTCTTTTGTTCACCCCAAGTTTGTTCTGCTTTTCATTGTGCCAAAACCAGAGAAAAACTCTCAATAATCTTGAAGAAACAATATCCCAGCATGATTTTTATTTGTCCTTTTAGGTATATTTCTTGATTTACTCAAAGATATTTTCATGTTCTTTGCGTCAATGTATTTTATATGTATTATCAAGAATAAAATTGAAGGTACAATTTATGGTTTGGGAGATGGAAATCAGGACATCAGTGACTGAATTTCTATTGACTAACCTGCCTGGTCTTTGCTTTTTTTTTTTTTAAACCTGTGTTTGAAGATGCTAGTTCTTGTATCTCTGCTTGGTTCTCTTCCTGTTTCTTTAAAGAGTATATAATTCTTTATTTTAAGTGCTTAATGATGTTTTCATGTGTTTTCCCAAAACCATATGTATGTGTTTCTCCTACTTGTCACCTAGCTCATAATCTATTTGGAATCCTAAAAGTGGCCAGGATAATGCTAGAAAACAATAGGTGCTTATGAGTACCCATGGAAGAGTGAAGATGCAAATAAAATAGTGTTATTTGCAAAACAGAGATATATCAGAATTTTGTTACATAAGATTTAATTGACAAACTCTGGAGATTTCAGTCATTGGGGCTTTAGGAGCTGAGACTGGCAAAAAGAAAGCCAATGATGAGAGATGAAAAGTTGGCTGGCTTCTCCTGCAGCGTGAAGCCGGAATACTCTGGCCCTTACTTTCAGCGCTAAAGGAGCCTCTGGATAAACCCACAGATATAACTGTCTTTTAACTATTGTTTTAATACAAGTCCTTTTGAGTTTTAGTAGCTATGGCACTGTTTGGGGGCACTAGTTCCAAGATTTTGTTTTTTGGTAATATTCAAAATGTCAGTTCCTGTTCTTATGCACTTCATAAAATAGCAAGCAACCCATTTCTCTAGGTAGAAAGCAAAAAGTGTCGCAGGTAAAATGTGCCATGATAAAAGAGATAGTCTTTTTCTTCAACAGCCATGCACGTTCACTGTATGCTATATTTCTTTATTTAGTAATTTATTCATGCAGTCATCATATGTTTAGGGAGCTATATTTCAAACGCAAAGTTAGTGACATGTTGGACTTACTGATTAAAGGAAAATCAGAATTTATGCAGCAAGCATAACGGCCTAGACATGGAGAAAGTGGGGCATAGATAAATGTATTAAGAAGAAATGGCTATAATTTTCTCCTTTTTTCCCATCCCCAAATTCCACAAGATAAAGATTGAGAACAATAGAAGTATTTAATTGAATTCTCCTAGAATAATCAATCTTGAAAAATTCCAAGAAGAGAAGCCATTATAAGAAATATATTTTATTTTTTTGTGTGTTGTTTGAACTCAAGGAGGACTAGAAGGAAACTCAAAGTGCTATATGCAGTAGAGGCTCAATGATGCCAACAGAAGGGAGATGTTCCTTAATAGCAATAGTGCAGGCCCCCAAATTAATGCCTGCCCTAGGGAAAGCTCTTTTGTTTAATAAGTTCAATAGCTAAAGAACTAGATGGGCTTTCGTCTTCTTTTAGAGACATCAAAAGTAAAATCCAAACTGGAGGAGCTGGTTTCCGACTGGGCTGCAGAACTTGGTATGCCTGAGGCTCCTACTTACTACTCTAGTAAGAGACTTGCGTCACTGGATGGACTTCAGACTCCCAGTTGCTTCTCCAGACAGAATGTCATAAACTTGGGCTTGCATATAGAGTAAGCGTAGAATGAACATAGGGAGCAGGATCCTACTCGTGGTCTGAGGTGGAGGTTTTTTTTAATACAAGAAGATCTGGGTAGGGGAACTCCCAGAAAAAAGACTCATGGATTAAAAAAAAAAAATTCCTCAGATCTCAGGGTAAAGGAGAGAGGTTAACATCCAGAAAATACCTATAAGGGCACTTCTAATTAATTCCTTAAAATTTACTTTCACTCTGGGACTTTGGGAAGAGTCAAAATTAGTAACAGCTTTACATTTCCCTTTCAATTTACTTATTGTAGCCATCCTATATTCTTAACACACATAAACACTTGTACCAATATGCTAATTTTCTTAGGAAAGGAAGAGATAGGTGGCAACACACAAGGGTTGCCATTTCCTTCTCCAGAGGATAGTCTGAATCCAGGGATCGAACCCAGGTCTCCTGCATTACAGGCAGATGCTTTACCATCTGAGTCACCAGGGAAATTAACACAAAGGGAGGTCTCGCTCTATCCCACCTCCTTCAGTGGAGAAAACATTTCTCTTGTCTAGAGCCTTTGGGATTATTTGGGTGGCTGAGCAGTCACTACTGACAATGAGAAGGAAAGAACTGATGAAGCCGAGCAGTGATCTTTTTCCTCAGTCATTTTCTCAGTGTTTTTATTGGAATGTGGCAGGTCTTTGAAATAGCATAAATAAATCATGCAAGATAATTCAGAAACATTCACTGAAAATTGCTGTCATTAACTTATAAACTAAAATATTACAAATAACATAATTTCAATACAAAAAATAATCTTTAGAACATGGATGATTAAGTCCTGGCATGAACAAGTTTTTTCCTCCTTGAATGCCTTTAAAAATATTATATATTTTACTGTGTGGAGTGGTTTATGACAACATAAAATCTGCAAATTAGATGGAGAGGAGGAATTTTAAGGTTTTATCCTGCTATGTGATCAGATTTTGTTTTAGGAAGCTCACTGATAATAACAGTCAGGAACAACAATATCCTGGTAATAAAATTATATACAGCACTACATAAATTAAGATTGTATGTCTAAGGCACTAACAATGAGAATGGAGAAAATGGATAAGAAAATGTGACATGATTTAGTAACAAATGGTATTGTTAAAATCTGAGATGATTCTCAAGTTTCTGGGTTGGATGGTTGCATGGACGATAGTTCCATTTACTGATTTTTTCAAAAAGGAGATTTTAAGGAGAGGCAAACTCTGTTTTGGACACATTAAGACTAAAATGTCTAATGAAACACTCAAAGGAAGATGCCTAGTAGGTAAATGGTGGTGGTTGTGTTCAGTCGCTAAGTTGTGTACAACTCTTTGGTAATTGGTTATTAGTGCAAATGCCCCAGCACACCACAGAACTACTAGTATTTGCTGCCACGGCTTCAGGCGATTCAGTTGGTTGGGGATTGTCAGGAAGAAATAAACTCCTTGGCTTTTGATCTGCTGGCTGTCCACTGGGAGGAGCGGTGGCGGAATGACTGCCTGAGGGCAGGCGGCGCAGCCTGCACCTGTTTTCATTAGCTCCCACCTCTGGGACGTTCAGGCTGAGTGATGCTTCTCCACCGACCTCACTATTTCTGTTAGTATCTGTGAGTGACACAAGGTACCACTGTCTTAACTGATTCTGGGGAATAAGTGAGTGCAGAATGCAGATGCTCCATCTCAGCCCCTCCTTCCACAGCAGTGTAGGGACGTTTTGCTCCGGGCTTTTCCACTGTTCTTACCACTCCTACGGCCCTACACACCCCCACACCCACACCCCCCCCCCCCACACACACATACCCACACCCCCCCACACACACACTCACACACACACACACACACACACACACACACTATTTCAGGACTGTCTTTTTCTTTTCTTTTTTTCTAGTTTGGTTTCCTTGGGACTTTGCGTTCTCTTTAATGTTAGTTCTTCAGATCCATGTTTCTCTCTGCGTGGTTTCTCTCACGGGCTAATTTTAGACTGAGCCAACAGCTCATGCTGGTTGGCCATCTTGTCAGGATTTCAGGGCATTAAAAATCAGTAATGTCCTTCTCATTGGTAATTCTTCTGAAGTAACAGTCACTATGATCTTTTCTGAAGTTCAGACTTCTTGTTATCCTTAACCTTATGCAGTATTTACTCCTCAGTGACAACTTTTCAGCTCTAATTTTGTACTGTCTAGGCAGCTACAAAAAATATATACAACTGGAAATGTTCAGTGCTGGCATTATTGCTATCATTTGTTGAAGATCAATGGTATTTAAGTCAGAAGTGTGATATGGACCCAAATATTTCCATTTAAATGAAGAGAAAGATTAGCTTCTTTCCCAAGTTACCCTCAGTAAATTTGTATTTTAAAAGGCATTGTGGGTACATATTTGTTAAGAAGAATGTTTGAATAAATTTTGTTTTATTAGGTTTACTTCAATTTCAGAAAATTTTCACATGGTACATTGGGTCCTGTAGTGAAAATATTTCTGGAAATATTTTTATCTGTAGCATCAAGGAGAAAAATAATATAGAGACTATATTGCAATTTTATTTTTCCATTTCTTGCTGAACTATGGCACAAAGCAATCTTTATCCCCTCAATTTCTTTGTATTCAAACTGCTACCCCTTTGTCAAGTTCAGCGCTATAGAAATGAGGACTGGCTTGCGTTTCTGAAGCATTTGCGACAGTCTTGTAAAATCGGAGACATTAGTGTATCTTAGTTTTGTCTGCTAATAAAAGCCCTAGTTTCTGCTGTCTCTTTCCTCAAATTAGCTAGGGTAATTAAATTCATTATCTATTGCTGCCTAACAAACCACCCTAAATATTTGTGGCATAAAACAACTTTTTTTTTTTTTCTTTTTTCTCATAAGTCTGTGTCAGCTGGATGCCTCTGCTGAACAGGCCAGGATCAGTCTTAGCTGGACTTCTCCATGTAACTGCAGTCGGCTGGCAGTTTGACTAGAGCAACAGGGGGACTCAACTCTGTGCTGTCTTTATCCAGCAGGCCCGTCCAGGCTTGTTTGTATAGCGGCAGCAAGTTTCAAAGAAAGAGCTTGAATCATGTACGTCCCTTGGGGCCAAGGCTTGGAATTGGCACATTTCCACTGTTGGTCAGAGCAAATCACAAGAGCAGCTAGGATTCAAAGGGAAGGAATGGAGATGCAGTTGTAGAGGACAGACTTGCATTCACAGTGGGGTAAGGAGAGAGCGAGACGATGAAGAAAGAAGCATCAGCATGTATTTACTATCATGTGTAAGACAGGCGGCTGGCGAGAAGTCGTTTTACAACACAGGGAGCTCAGCCCGGTGCTCCATGATGACCTAGAGGGATAGGATGAAGGGAGGAGAGGAAGGCTCAAGGGGGAGGAGATATATATATAGTTATAACTTATATGCAGAGTACATCATGAGAAACGCTGGGTTGGAAGAAGCACAAGCTGGAATCAAGATTGCCGGGAGAAATATCAATAACCTCAGATATGCAGATGACACCACCCTTATGGCAGAAAGTGAAGAGGAACTAAGAAGCCTCTTGATGAAAGTGAAAGAGGAGAGTGAAAAGCTTGGCTTAAAGCTCAGCATTCAGAAAATGAAGATCATGGCATCTGGTCCCATCACTTCATGGGAAATAGATGGGGAAAGAGTGGAAACAGTGTCAGACTTTATTTTGGGGGGCTCCAAAATCACTGCAGATGGTGATTGCAGCCATGAAATTAAAAGACGCTTACTTCTTGGAAGGAAAGTTATGACCAACTTAGATAGAGCAAGGAGATCCAACCAGTCCATTCTGAAGGAGATCAGCCCTGGGATTTCTTTGGAAGGAATGATGCTAAAGCTGAAACTCCAGTACTTAGGCTACCTCATGCAAAGAGTTGACTCATTGGAAAAGACTCTGATGCTGGGAGGGATTGGGGGCAGGAGGAGAAGGGGATGACAGAGGATGAGATAGATGGCTGGATGGCATCACTGACTCGATGGACGTAAGTTTGAGTGAATTCCGGAGTTGGTGATGGACAGGGAGACCTGGTGTGCTGCAATTCATGGGGTCGCAAAGAGTCGGACACGACTGAGCGACTGAACTGAACTGATGACTGATTCATGTTATTGTATGGCGGAAACCAACACAACATTGTAAAGCAATTTTCCTCCCATTTAACAAAAAAAAAGTAAAAAAAAAAATAAAAATAAATTAAAGACTGGAGAGGGGCAGGTTTGCACTCTGGAGTCCGTGCTCTCTCCACTCCCCCAGCAGGACCTTTGGTGGGACTGCTTTTAAAGGGTTCTTGTCAGTGTGGAGGGGTTGGAGTTCTCTCAAGTCTGGCGCTGCTGCTGCTGCTGCTGCTTTTGCTCCAGAATTGTGGTAACTCACAAATCGTTGCTGTGCAACGTGATGCCGCTGCAGCCGCAGTGTTAAATTGCAACGTGTGTGCAGCGCTTCCACACATGGCCCCTGAGCCAAGGTGCCGGTCACAGCCATTTTGCACTAGGAACACTGGTCTGAAGTGTGGGTGCAAAGCTTTGTGCTACAGCATATGAAAAAGTGAAACTAGACTGAAGGCTAAGGAAAAGGGCGGGGAGAGGTTAGACTATTTTACCATTCAAATTCTAATTTCCTGGGAATTGTTAAGGGATGTTACCTGGGGGTCACAAAGAGTCGGACATGACTGAGCGACTGAACTGAACTGAACCTGTGACAACCTCACTCCTTTTTGCTGAGGGGTAAGCACTTCATGGGAAATAGATGGGGAAACAGTGGAAACAGTGTCAGATTTTATTTTGGGGGGCTCCAAAATCACTGCAGATGGTGACTGCAGCCATGAAATTAAAAGACGCTTACTCCTTGGAAGAAAAGTTATGACCAACCTAGATAGCATATTCAAAAGCACAGACATTACTGACTAAGGTCCTTCTAGTCAAGGCTATGGTTTTCCCACTGGTCATGTATGGATGTGAGAGTTGGACTGTGAAGAAGGCTGAGCACCAAAGAATTGATGCTTTTGAACTGTGGTGTTGGAGAAGACTCTTGAGAGTCCCTTGGACTGCAAGGAGATCCAACCAGTCCATTCTGAAGGAGATCAGCCCTGGGTGTTCTTTGGAAGGAATGATGCTAAAGCTGAAGCTCCAGTACTTTGGCCACCTCATGTGAAGAGTTGACTCATTGGAAAAGACTCTGATGCTGGGAGGGATTGGGGGCAGGTGGAGAAGGGGACAACAGAGGATGAGATGGCTGGATGGCATCACTGACTCGATGGACGTGAGTCTGAGTGAACTCCGAGAGATGGTGATGGACAGGGAGGCCTGGCGTGCTGCGATTCATGGGGTCGCACAGAGTCGGACACGACTGAGCCACTGAACTGAACTGAAGCACTGTTTATGGATATGAACTTGGGGAAACTTTGGGAGATGGTGAGGGACAGGGAGGCCTGGCATGCTGCAGTCCATGGGGTTGCAAAGACTCCATCACGGCTGGGCAACTGAACAAGAACAAACACTATTAGGTGGTGCTAGTGGTAGCGATTCCCTGGTGGCTGAGACGGTAAAGCGTGTGCTCGCAATGCGGGAGACTCAGCTTCGATCCCTGGGTTGGGAAGATCGCCTGGAGAAGAATGGCAACTCACTCCAGCACTCTTGCCTAGAAAATTCCATGGATGGAGGAGCCTGGTGAGCTACAGTCCAGGGGGTCACAAAGAGTTGGACACGACTGAGCGACTTCATGAGTGGTAAAGAACCCGCCTGTCAATGAAGGACACATAAGAAACGCCTGCCCACTCCCTGATTGGGGAAGATCCCCTGGAGGAGGGCATAGCAACCCACCCCAGTATTTTTGCCTGGAGAATCCCATGGACAGAAGAGCATGGTGGCCTACAGTCCATAGCATCCCAAAGAGTCAGACACGACTGAGGCAACTTAGCCTACACACATACAAACACTGTTACTACTGTTTCAGCAAAAGTAGGAATTGAATTCTATATGCTTAATATAGAACTCTGGAAATTACATCCAGAGAACTCTGCATGGAGAATTATTTTACAGAAGCAAAGCTATTTGACTCATAACACTGCACATACCAGACAATTTATACGAATGTGTCAAGGCTTGGCATAAAGTAAATAAAAACTCTTTCACCTATCTGCTGAGTTCAATTTAGCAACAGCAAATGCTCAGCTACCTATATTCATCATTTTTAATGGTGTTCCTCTGAATTGCCTCATGGTAATTCTCTAAATGTCTTTCCTACAGTTAACTGGAAAGTCATTATTTTATTGTAATTAGGAAGTTGTGGCTTGGACACCATGAGAGAAAATCTTTCTTACCTTGTATAAGGAGATTTTTCAATTAAAATTGTCCCAATTTTAGTAATTTTAGCAATTTAGTAATTGCCTAATTAACAAATAGAGGTTGAAAATGAAACTACATTTTGTTTCATTCCAGTAAACATTAGCTCAGTTAACTTTTCATTGTCTTCTGTGGAAGCTCTTCATTGTGAGGTTTAAATAAAGGGAGAATTTGTATTTTCTTTGCTATTACCTGAAAATGGTTGACATGACTATGGTTAGTTAAATGTGTTTAAATGTCAAGGGCACACATTGCCTTTTCTAAGGCACAAGACTGGCTCTACGAAGAATTTATGTATGGTGTCCACAGTCTCTCTTCTCCAATGTTATTCCAATCTTTCCCTCTCTTATCCAACTTCCTCTGAGGTATTGTGTCCACATGGCTTTTTCCATCTTTCCCTTATCTCCAGCTGCTCTCAGAAAATCACTGACATAAAGAAAGCATGATTAATAAGCATTGGAATTGTTCCTTCCAATGGTCAATAGGTTTTAATCTGTATTCTGGACCATCATCTAATGTTAGAGGTCCTAACTGTTGGCTTACTGCCATCACTGTCTTCCAGATGTTTGTGAAACATTTTGACCTAGTTGCTAACATTTAGGGGACATGTTGCTAACATTGAATAAGGAGATGTTGTAAGAATTTTCAGATTGTTGGTAGCTCTTGAGAGATTTGAATATCTCTCAAGGCCCACCCTCTTGGATGGCAGCAGCTGGGTGAGGATAGAGCTGTCAGATAAAATATGGGATGCCTGGTTAAATTAGAATTTAGGTAAACAACAAACAATGTGTGAATATAAGTTTATCCCATGCAATAATTGGTATACAGTTATATTAAATAAGTAGAGATTTATCTCTTTTTATCTGAAAGTCTAATTGAACTGGACATCTGTATTTTTGTTCGCTCAATGTGACAAGCCTATCTGAGGATGAGTAGTGACTTCTCATCTTAGATAGGGCAGTTTCCAGCAGATCCACTAGCCCACTTCGCTTCTTTATGACTTGAAAGGTTTTGTGGTTTCGCCGCTGTCTTACATAACTGAGTCTCAAATAGTATTTCAGTTCTTAATTCTACAAACTGAGTGTGATTATTTTAGCCAAAATTATCCCAGGAAAGTACCTGTCAGGTGTGTGGGTCCTTGTACCATGGGCTCCTACCTGTCTTTTCAAAGGTCTCAGCAGTGGCCACTCAAGTGAGGCTCTATTGTCTATTCTGACCCTCTTTCAGCTGTTTCAATGGTCACCTTGTCAATAAAACAACAGTGAAGGGTCCTGGTTTTAGACCAGTGAGAAGGCTTTAAATCTTGAGGGTTTCCTTTTAAGCTAGTAATTATGCCTCTGTGATTAGATTCTAAACCTAGAATCTAGGGGAAAAAATGTTAGGGCAGAAAAAATATTTATGGTATTTATACTTAAAATTACTAAAATGTGGAGCCAGTCATAATTCTTAACCATGGGAATATAGGAAGAGTGAAATAAATTGTGCCACATCAGTTCTGTGGACTACTTTATTTTTAATTCCATTTGTGAAGTGCTTAGAATCCTATGGAAAATGCCAGAGCTGAGTAATAGGAAATCCCTATGGAGAATTGTACATAGAGTATTATCATAATATGTAAAGAACCATATGCACAGAATAAAAGACAACTGGATAGAAATAAAATCAAAATGATATATGTTGATTATCTGTGGTTGCTGGAATTATGGAGCTTGTTTTTCTTTATCTCTGTAATTTATTCCCCCTATTTTTTCTATTAAATGTATTTCTACAACTACAGTTTAAATTTCTAGGAATTGTTTGATTTTTTCATACCTATATTAAGATTATAAAATTGAATCTTTCTGTCTCAATTTTGTCTATGGTCTTATTACAGTAGGTATCAGAAGCCACAGTGAATTATAAGGTAGATGACCATGAAGGTTTTGCAAAACGTAGGTGGCCAAGCATTTGTTACATAGTTCTTAGAAGTCCCTTACATACCCTGTGGGTACAGAGAGTGGACAAAAGAGTTTAGGAAAGAGTTTGTGGAGAGAATATTTTGGAAAAATCCCATCACTCCAATCCTGGGAAAGAGGTCGAGAATTTCTGCCTGCTACTTTAAACCTGGCAAGAAACTTCAATAGAACCATTAAGAGAGTTGCATATACAGATGCTTCTTGTGATCTGAGGAATGCAATGAACTAACATCCAAGACCCACGTGGGAATATCTAAAAGCAAAAATGGGCTGGTTTGCCCCTCAGTGGTAAGGGAAAGGAGAGGTGGCTGCAGAGGTCACCTGCATTTTTACAGTTTGTCAGGGTTAGAGGGATCAGGATGTTTTCTGTGAATGGATGGGGCCACATGCACCACAGAGGACCAGCATGGGAGGTATCGTAAATCCTGCCTCGTAGGGCCCCCTGGAGAGGTAGACAAGCCTCAGGACAGAGAATCTATAGCCAAGGATTTCTTGTACCTGCAGGAGGAGAAAGCTATGAGCCAGAAAAGATTACATGTCAAGGGTCCCAGTGGAAGAGTCCACAAGAGTGTTCATTAAAAAGCAGACTTTATACATTGTCTGAGTCCAGAGAGCACTTGATGCATTTCCAGCTTGTGACATTTCCAGCCAAGTTGGAACTTGCCAGTCACCCCCAACTCCCCTCCTTTCTATTTTCCAGCTTTGGAAGGCTCAGACACTAGAGACAGCAAAATAACATGGGGAAAGGAGTTTAGATAGAAAGACAGTGGTTATCGTCTTCCCAGAGGGAGGTGGAGTAGCCTTGATTTTGATTCACATTGAAAGAGTTGAGTGTTATATGGTATTGGGCATTTTAAATATAGAAGTAAGGCTTTTTCTGACTTGAAATGACCAAAGGTAGCAGTCACAAAAGATGGTCTGCTCATATTTCCTTGGTTTGTATTATTATCTTGCATAATAAACTGATAGCTTTCAAACAGAAGCACCTGCATCTCTTACCTAAAGCCGTTTTCTATGTCACTAACTTTCTTTACAGACGCTTACTCCTTGGAAGAAAAGTTATGTCCAACCTAGATAGCATTTTCAAAAGCAGAGACATTACTTTGCCGACTAAGGTCCGTCTAGTCAAGGCTATGGTTTTTCCTGTGGTCATGTATGGATGTGAGAGTTGGACTGTGAANNNAACTTTCTTTACATATGAGCTGGGCAGGCTACTATTCCAGATAGTTAATATTTATCCCTCCATGAACAGCCCTCATTCAATGACTGACTGATGGTAAATAATGGAAAACTAGCCTAGCTCACTATTACATCAGACGGGATAACCTCAAGGTATGTCCTACCCTGTTATTCAGGGTTTCCCACTGGGATTGAGCTCCAAGTGGCTTTTGCTGTTACCTGTTCCATATGGCATCCTTTTTGCTTTTTTATCCTTCTTATCTCATTTCCCCACCCTTCTGTCAGTGCTTCCTGGGGTCACCTTGCAAATAACTATTTTCATTAAATTATGTTTCCAAGGATGCTTCTTGGGAAACCCAATCTATAATAGGTGGTACCAGAATTGGTCTTACTGTACAGACCCTAAGGGTAGGGCTGTGGAATTGAATCACTAATGGCTATTCCAAGTAATCACTGGAGTGATGATCACTCTTGACATGGTGTCACATCAAATTTACTAAAGCTCATTTACAGGGAACTGAGACTAAATACACATAGAAGATGCCCTCATTGATGCAGTGTTTCAAGTACTTGAATGATATAGACATGATGGCAATTATAATACTGAAATATTGTTGGCTGTTAGTTGCCATTGAAATGTTGAAAGATCAAATTGGAAGTCTCAGTTCACCTATCAACTCAAGGAATAATCATAAGTTCCATGACAGCATTTAAAAAGATACTTATTTCACATAGCCAGAGAATATATTATAAAAATCAGACACAGGTACTAACAGTGAGACGAGCAGAGTGATAAAGAAGGCTGAATTTGTATTAATGGAAAATTTAATGGAATTAATGGAAAATTTCCTGTTTTGCTAAAATCAGAATTTCCTAAATGTAAAATCAAAGTTCTAAATGTGAAATCAAAATCCTGATAGATAATAGCAAAACCCTGAGTCCTGGGTCACTTGATAATATTAAATCCCTAAATTATTCTGAATCCTATGAGCCAATGAGCCCCATCCCCCTTAACAGAGAAGAATAGCTTCTAATGCTGGAATATCATGCAAACACTTCACCTGAGGTAAAATTTTCACAAGATGATGCTTTCTTTCCCTTAATTATGTCCTTGAATCCTTCCATTGCTTCTAAACCAATAACTAGGGTCAAATAATTTCAGGGAAGTATTGATTCACCAGAGAAGCAGTTACTTGAAAGAAGTACTGTCCCTGATGCAAAACAAGACTGCTTATTAAAAGCTGCAGATCTGGTTAATATATGCTGATAAGAACCAGGGGAACATATCTGAAAATAGATTTTAACAGTAATACAGAATATATTTTGGAAATATAAATAAGTGAAATAAGTCAGATAGACATAAATACCTTGTGATCTTTCTTATATGTGGAATCTTAAAGAAACAAGCAGAAAACCAAGCTCATATATACAGAGAACAGATTGGTGGTTGCAAGAGATGGGGAGGGGCAGTGATGGGAGAAATGGGTAAACAGTTTTTTTTTTTTTTTTCAGTTTAAGTAGATTGAATATAAATAAATATAGACAGATAGATGATTTATAAATAGCTAGATAATTTTAAAGTCTATTGAGATGAAGGCATCCTCCCACGACTCAGGGTTCAAAAGAAGGGTAATTGGAGCCTATTTCATTCTGTATCAGGCACTGCTCTTTGAAGTACGGAGACAATGATGGCTTCTAGTAAGTGAGATAGTGCTGTGGAACTGCTTTAGAGAATTATTGATCAAGTGGTCAAAAGTCTCAGAGAACAGGGGTATTATAATTGATTAATAATGTCCAGAAAACACATAGCTGCCTCTGTGCTTTTGTAGATAGAGCATGATTATTTCTTCCCATGAGCAACATGAACACATCAATGAAGGGAACATATGCATAGTTAGGAATGTAGCAGTAGATTACTATGGATCTGGGGCTTCCCAGGTGGCGCTATTGGTAAAGAACCCGCTTGCCAATGCAGGAGATGTGAGCGATGCGGTTTCAATCCCTCCGTTGTGAAGATTCCTGGAGGAAGGCATGGAAACCCACTCCAGTTTTCTTGTGTGGAGAATCCCATGGAGGAGCCTGATGGACTACAATCCATAGAGTCACAAAGAGCTGGACATGACTGAAGCAACTTAGTATGTATAGTACATATAGTATCTATATGTACTGTAGATCTGGGCCCCTGGTATCCGTGAGGTTGATAGAAATACCAAACACCAGAGGTAAGGTGATAGCACTTGGTGATAGTCAGAACCAAGATGAAATGCAGTGTGGAGGAGCATGGACAGCATGGAAACTAGAAAGCCTTGGTTGACTGGGATTTATGTATTTGGCTATTATATGCTAGGTTGGAGATTATGATTGTGCTAAGTCTGAGACAGTTGAACAGCAATCAAGGATACTGATTGCCTCATAGAACCAGGAAAAGTCAAGAATAAGGAAAAGAAGGTTAAAGTCTTTCATTGCAATGGAAATTTATAACTCTTTCCCAAGATTCCACACTTGACCTAGTTCTCAAACGCAGAGGCCATAGAATGAAAGGAGACCAGTCCCTTTGGGAAAAGACTCTATATCCCATAGCATGTCTTAGCAATTATCCCAGTCCTTCTGCAAGGGGATCTGTGGCCATTTTCCAGAATAATGACTTGGCTTTGAAAAAAGGCAGTAGTCAAATTATTTGATGATGGTTGGGGGACAGGATCTAAGCTTACGTTTGATTCAGGGGACCAAAAATGCCACCTCCCCCCTCCTTTTAAATGAAGGCATATGGAGGTCCAGTAATAATGAAGTCTTGGTGAAAGCACATTTCACAAAGATGTAAAAGGTTTATGGATCAAACCTTGGGTCATTCCCTTCATCTTTGAGTGCATAATTGGAATGATCATAGTTAGCAGCCAGCATAACTTTTGTACTGGGTCCATAAACTATGAAAAGGAATTATCATGGTAGGAAAGTAAAAGTGGAAGCCACTGAAATTAACCATACTTTGACTGTGACCAAGATGATAAATCAAAAACAATATTCAGTTTCAGTTGGAAAAGATTTGGCTCTATTTAGTGATATCCTCAAAGACATAAAGAATACAGGAGTTGTGGTACCTACCATATTTCCACTTAATTTACCAGCTCACTTCTGTTACAAACCAAAAGTATCACAGAGGATGATAGTGGAATACCATAAAGTTAACCAAAGGATTACCCCAGTTGCAGTTGTTGTGGTTGCTATGACATCTCTACTAAAGTAGATTAATATGGCCTTTGGAACATGGAAAGTGCCTACAGAACTGGCAAATACTCCCCCCCGCCCCAACCTCCCCGTAATTCCTATCAGGAAAAAAGATCAAAAGCAGTTTGGATTCATCTGGGTAGACAGCTGCATGCATTTTTAATATTGCCCCAAGATTATGTCATTTGCTCTGCCCTGTCATAGTATAGCCCAAAGGATGATAATAATCTGGGACTTCCACAGAAATGTTTGTCCACTATTTTGACCACATTGTGTTAATCAGAAGGCTTCCCAGGTGACACAGTGGTAAAATATTTGCCTGCTGATTCAGGAGATGCAGGAGATGTGGGTTCGATCCCTGGGTCAGGAAGATCCCCTGGAGGTGGAAATGGCAACCTGCCCCAATATGCTTGCTGGGAAAATTCCATGGACAGAGGAGGCTGGCAGGCTATAGTCCATGGGGTCGCAAAGAGTCAGACATGACTGAGCAACTTAGCATGCACAGACATACGTGTTAATCAGACCACAAAGTAGGTCTTGAATTTATCTTCCGTACTATGTCTCTCCTGGTTCACTCTTTGTATTGAAATACTGGCTGATCCCTCGAACTCATCTTTCCCTACTCCAGTAGTTCTCAATAGTGTCTCCTTGGGGGGACATTTGGCTTTATTTGGAGACACTTTTGGTTGTCACGATGATGGGGTGCTACTGGCATCTAGTTGGTAGAGCACGGTGCTGATAAACATCCTACAAAGCGCACAGTTCAGATTTTCACAACAAAGAACAGGCCAGTCCAAAGCATCATAGTTTTAAATTTGGAGAGCTATGGCCTGCTCAGTCTGCTCTGATGACCATAATCAAGTATCAAGCACTGTGAAGAGTGTGAGATTTTACCCCAACTTTCAAGCTAATTGGTCAATCTACCACAATTGTTTTAATACTTGTACAGGATTCCATAGTCAAAAAAATGAAATTCATGGCATCTGGTCCCATCACTTCATGGCAAATAGATGAGGAAGCAATGGAAACAGTGACAGACTTTGTTTTTCTCGGGCTAAAAATCACTGCAGAAGGTGACTGCAGCCATGAAATTAGAAAGACACTTGCTCCTTGGAAGAAAAGCTATGGCAAACTTAGATAGCATATTATAAAGCAGAGACATTACTTTGTCAACAAAGGTCCATCTAGTCAAAGCTATGGTTTTTCCTGTAGTCATGTATGGATGTGAGAGTTCGACCATAAAGAAAGCTGAACACCAAAGAATTGAGGTTTTTGAACTGTGATGTTGGAGAAGACTCCTGAGAGTCCCTTGAACTTCAGAGACATCAAACCAGTCAATCCTGAAGGAAATCACTCCTGAATATTCATTGGAAGGACTGATGTTGAAGTTGTAGCACCAATACTTTGACCAACTGATGCAAAGAACTGACTCATGGGAAAAGACCCTGATGCTGGGCAAGATTGAAAGCATGAGGAGACGGGGACAACAGAGGATGAGATGGTTGGCTGTATTCACCAACTCAATGGACATGAGTCTGAGCATGCTCCAGGACTTGGTGATGAACAGGGAAGCCTGGCATGCTGCAGTCTATGGGATTGCAAAGAGTTGGACGTGACTGAGCGACTGAACTGAACTGAAGGAATTTATTCCCTATGGCCCATCAAATATAATAAGTATCAGCATACCTGCATTAATTCTTCTACTTTCAAAATTAGCCTGGATAAATGCTACCCATTCAGTGGCTTTACCTCTCAGCTGAGAAACTGAGGAACCCAGAGGCTTTGGACCAAGGAACGCACATTGCAGGAAGATGCAAACAGGTCATCCCCCTTGTCTTCTCTGGGATGTGAGCAGTTGCAGTTATCTGTAGTTTTCTTGACCTACTTACTTTCTTTGGTGACTAACTACAGAAATTGCTCAGTATCTGGAGTTGGCTAAGACTTAATGGAAGGATAGAATTAGCAGGACCATGAAATGATGCTCAGAGAACACAGTGACTTGTCTTTGTTTCACTGCTTTTACAGTGTAAAGTTCAGTCTACTTCATGAGGCAGTGTAAGACCCTTGTGACTTGACTTCTAGCTGTCTTCATTATTAACCGCAAAAATAAATTTAAAAAGTAAAAAGAAATGTTTACAGGCCCACCGTGGTGCAGGTACTATTTGAATGCCAGGAATATACAGGGAATAGGGCCTATTCCTGATTCCAAGAATTTAAATATTCAGCTCCAGCTAGATATTATCAAAGTGCATCCTACTTTCATGTGTGTGTGTCTGTGTGTCTGTGTGTCTGTGTGTGTCTGTGTGTGTGTGTGTGTGTGTGTGTGTGTGTGTGTGTGTGTGTGTGTGTGTCAGGGAGGTGTGGGGGCTTGCTCACGTGCCTCAAATCCTGAGCTCCCTCCCTACTGTCACCATATATTTGCAAAGAAGATATGCAGAGAAAAGACAAGCCTATGGATCCATCCTCTGCTAACCTTGTTCTCGAAGCATATCCCTGTGTTCTGGGGCTTAAAGTACCTATAGAAGATGCTTGGACAGGCACTGAGGGCTTCTAGGTCCCTTTTTGACTCCCTCTCTCTCACACTATGTCTGCTAATTTCTCTCTTGGTCCAGTAGAGACATGACTATTATAACAATATTTAAAGTATATCTGTCATTGCTAAAGAGTGATGATGGAACAGATAATGATTAGAGAGTTATTTTATCAAGACTTTATTTTCTTTTTGCTTTGGAGTTGATATGTTCATTGCTTACAAAGAATTGCAAAATGCCACATTAATTCCCTCTCCTAACTACTCCATTTGTTAATGCAAAGTGCTATATAAGCCCTGTAGAATTTTTAAATTGCTTTCACATTTTAATTTTGAATTTGACAAAGAGGAGAGTGAAAAAGTTGGCTTAAAGCTCAACATTCAAAAAACTAAGATCATAGCATCTGGTCCCATCACTTCATGGCAAATAGGTGGGAAACAGTGGAAACAGTGTCAGACTTTATTTTTTGGGGTTCCAAAATCACTGCAGATGTGATTGAAGCCATGAAATTAAAAGATGCTTACTCCTTGGAAGGAAAGTTATGACCAACCTAGACAGCATATTCAAAAGCAGAGATTACTTTGCCAACAAAGGTCCGTCTAGTCAAGGCTATGGTTTTTCCAGTGGTCATGTATGGATGTGAGATGGACTGTGAAGAAAGCTGAAGTGAAGTGAACTTGCTCAGTCGTGTCCGACTCTTTGCAAACCCATGGACTGTAGCCCACCAGGCTCCTCCCTCCATGGGATTCTCCAGACAAGAGTACTGGAGTAGGTTGCCATTTCCTTCTCCAGGGGATCTTCCCAACCCAGGGATTGAACCTGGGTCTCCCACATTCCAGGCAGATGCTTTAACCTCTGAGCCACCAGGGAAGCCCTGAAGAAAGCTGAGCGCCGAAGAATTGATGCTTTTGAACTGTGGTGTTGGAGAAGACTCTTGAGAGTCCTTTGGACTGCAAGGAGATCCAACCATTCCATTCTAAAGGAGATCAGTCCTGGGTGTTCATTGGAAGGACTGATGCTAAAGCTGAAACTCCGATACTTTGGCCACTTCATGCAAAGAGTTGACTCATTGGCAAATACCCTGATGCTGGGAGGGATTGAGGGCAGAAGGAGAAGGGGACGACAGAGGATGAGATGGCTGGATGGCATCACTGACTCGCTGGACATGAGTTTGAGTAAACTCTGGGAGTTGGTGATGGACAGGGAGGCCTGGTGTGCTGCAATTCATGGGGTCGCAAAGTCACACACGACTGAGTGACTGAACTGAACTGAACTGAAGAAGAAACTGGAACCTGATAAGCTCTTAACAAATTAATATGTCTCAGTAGGTATGTTGCGTATTCAAATGAACAAATACAATTGCATATAAATTGATGCAGATTGTCTTCCTTCTGATTTTGATATACTGTAACTGATACAATGAGAGTGCCAAGTTACTCTTTTCTTAGCATTTTACTTTTTAAAAAAAGTCCACCTAAACTGATGTTAGTGAATGATACCATATGGGGTGGGCTTATTCACATTTTAATTCAACCATGAAACAACCAGATGTGCATTGTAATCCTTTCAGACCTACATCTCATCTGTTCTTCAACCAGTGAGAGTGACATTGTTCAATGAAATGTGAGCTAACATGCTTTCCATGCCCAGATTTTGTCTCTTTTTTAAAGCTGTAGTATAGAACATGGCTTTTTAAAGTTGGATTTTTTTAAAATTAAAAATTATAATAGAACTGTGTGCAGGTACATTTTCTTTTCAAAGAACAAAACATTTGCCCTGCCCACAGTAAGATGAAACAGCAGCTACAATTGCTAGGACAAAATTTCATTGCACTGTTGTTTGATACAGATGTTCAATTTCCCTTTGAGAAGAATTTTCCTTATACAATATGGAAGATAAATTAGGTTAAGTGAGACAGTGTAATTTTGGTGTAATTGCCAAAAATGGAAAGAAATAAGTTTTATTCCCATTACTAAAGCAAACTATTTCTGAAAACTTGGATCAAACATTTGGATATTCATGGTTCAAGTTGAATTTAAATGGTACTGCTATGCTTTTGAAGTAGCCAGATTAAACCATCTAATTAATTCTCATCACTATCATCCATTCATGCAAGTAAAAAATCTGCTTGCCAACACTCCTTAAGGCTGTCATGGAAACATTATACCTATTTAAGTAACTCTGAGATATCTTCTCAATATACATAAATCCAACAAATTCTGTACTAATAAAACACCTCAGTCATGTTTTATTAGTCACTTAGTTGTGTCCAAATCTTTGTGACCCCATGGACTGTAGCCCACCAGGCTCCTCTGTCCATGGAATTCTCCTGCCAAGAATATTGGAGTAGGTTGCCATTTCCTTCTCCAAGGGATCTTCTGACCCAGGGATCAAACCTGGGTCGTTGCAGCCAGATTCTTTACTGTCTGAGCTACAAAGGAAACCTAATAAAACACCTACTATTTGTCGAAGTCTGGTTATTATATTTAATTCCTGTGAAGTCATGAATAATACCTCCTTTTTTCAAATCAGAAAACAGGTCAAGAGGTTAAGGCTATGTCTAAAGTCACATACAGCTTATATATACAGATCTGCTGCTGCTGCTAAGTCGCTTCAGTTGTGTCCGACTCTGTGCGACCCCACAGATGGCAGCCCATTGGGCTCTACCATTCCTGGGATTCTCCAGGCAAGAACACTGGAGTGGGTTGCCATTTCCTTCTCCAATGCATGAAAGTGAAAAGTGAAAGTGAAGTCGCTCAGTCATGTCTGACTCAGCGACCCCATGGACTGCAGCCTACCAGGCTCCTCCGTCCATGGGAGTTTCCAGGCAAGAGTACTGGAGTGGGATGCCATTGCCTTCTCTGATATACAGATCTAATATATGTCATATACTATATGCAACAAACATATAGCAGATCTGGGTCAAATCAGTTTCAGTTCAGTTCAGTCGCTCAGTCGTGTCCGACTCTTTGCGACCCCGTGGAGTGTAACCTACTAGGTTTCTCCGTCCATGGGATTCTCCAGGCAAGAATACTGGAGTGGATTGCCATTTCCTTCTCCAGTTTAGTGAGTTTTTATTATTTTTTTGAAATTTTAATTATAATAAAATATATATGACATAAATTTACTATCTTAGCTATTTTTAAGATTGCAGCTTTGTAGCGTTAAATGCATTCACACTGTTGTGCAATAAGCACTACCATCTATTTCCAGAACTTTTTCAAGGTAGGAGGTACTTCTTCTACCTTGTCTTTCTTATCTTGATCATTCATTTATTCTTGATGTTACAACACTGAATCAGAATGGACATTGCTCTTGAGCTCATGGAGCTTCATTTTCCTGGGATTGATTCAGAATACTCAATCATTACACAGGTATTGATTTCCTTAGTTGTCAGAAGTGTAACATGCTCTGTAAGACCACAGACATTCCAGTTTGATAGACAGATGTTAATCACGCATGTGTGCATGCTAAGTCGCTTCAGTCATGTCAACTCTTTGCGACCCTATGGACTGTAGCCTGCCCAGCTCCTATATCCCTGGGAATCTCCAGGCAAGAATCCTGGAGTGGGTTGCCATTTCCTTCTCCAGAGGATCTTCCTGACCCAGAGTTTGAACCTGGGTCTCCCTCATTGCAGGCAGATTTTTTTTTTTACCATCTGAGCCACCAGGGAATTCCTATAGATATTTCTTTAAAGAGGTAATTAAAGTACATGAGGTCATACTGGTCCCTGGTCCCACCAATAGGACTGGTGTCATAAGAAAAAGAAGTGACACCAGGGATGTGTATGCCCAGAGGAAAGTCACACGCAAACACAGTGAGAAAGTGGCCCGTTAGCCAGAGAGGGCCCTCAGGAGAAAATAACCCTGAAAGTGTCTTGATTTTAGACTTCCAAGCTCCAGAACTATGAGAAGACAAATCTATATTGTTTAAGCCAAAAAAAAAAAAACTTCCAGCTATGCCTATTTTCCTGAAAGTCAAATCCCCTTATTTTATAAAATAATAGTCTCATGAAACCAGTGTACATCTTCCATCATAGGGCTTATTGTGATATAAAGTCTATAATTATTTGTGTAATTACTATATGACTAACATCTGGGCTACAGTCCATGTGGTCGCAAAGAGTTGGACACAACTGAGCAATTAACACTTTGACTTTCAAAGACATATCTATAAATATAGACACATTGAAGGCTATGACTTCAACATGTGAGTTTGAGAGGACAACATTAGACCTCTAAAAGATGACATGCTGGGTGGAAACCCTTTGATCTATTTCAGTGGGGGTATGTTAAGATGCTGTGATTATGCATGGCCTCAGTGTTACAGCACTGATCAACCTATCCCTTCTAAAGTATACTTCCTGTATTTAATCAGCTATGGGAAAACTCACTGGTGTTTTCCCATCCTCCACTGTAACTTGATTTTGGATGCTCGTCTTGACCCTTCTGGATTGTTTTTAACAGCTTCTGTGTCAGATTCTTTGGCTGCAACTTTAGAGCGTGTAACCAAATAGAGGTTCAATTTTTTTTTTAAGTCACATAACAAGAAAGCTAGAGATAAGATGATTGCTGATTTTATTAATTTTATGAATCTATGTATTCATACCTCGATCATATCAAGTCTTAGAGTACTTCTATGCTAAAGTTTCTGTTATTCTCTTGGACTTTTTCATATAAGGTCACAACATAATTGGCATTATTTCTCTTTTCCTAGCATGAAAGTAAAAGAGGTGTAAAACAGAGTGGCAACTATATCAGGAGAACAAAGGATTTTCTAGATATCCTGAAAACCCTTGTCTCATTGGCCGGTATTGTCACATGATTTGTCCTATTTGAACAGGAATCTAAAAAGGGGTATTTTTTAGCTCACCATTCTTTATAATTAAGGAGTGCTAATAAGAAGGAAGTTGGCATGGGTGCTAAGACAGCCAAACGAGAGTATCTCTCACAATTTCCTAAATAGTACTTTTTTTTTCTGATCCTTTGTCCTTTTAACTTTCTAGACTTCCCAATACAATGTCAAGTCTTATCATATTAATCTTTGCCCAACATGACTTTGGCCATAAAATTTCCCATTTATCAAAGGAAAAAATAATGCTTCTTAATCTGATATTCAAAGATCTTTAGGGCTTGGTCTTCAACTCCTTGTTAAAATTTATCTCTAAATATTTTTATATATAAATGTTCTACTGTCAAGCAACGTCTGACATGTTACTGTCTTATGTCCTGTGTTTTCCTAATTTAATTCTGTTTAAATTAATTACATCTTTCCCCATTTATTACATTCATCATAGAAGTTCCTTTTTAAATTCTGTCATACCCTCCTCTCCTCTCCCAGCAGTAATCATCCTAGCCTTTCTGTTCTTACGTATATTTACTTACTTGTCTTGTGTTGTCATTTCCTTCTGCAGAGGATCTTCCCAACCCAGAGATCGAACCCAGGTCTCCCACATTGCAGGCAGATGCTTAGAGCCACCAGGGAAGCCCCCTTGTGTTTACAACTTGGTTTTCTTAATTATTTTATGCAGTCTACAATTAGATTGAAGTTCTGTGTAGGCAGGGTCTATGACTTTTGTCATATATATGTATATGATATTATATCATATCATATTACACAGTGGGGGCAGAACATGCATGGATTTGTGGGGTTAGACCATGTTGAAAAAATTTCAGAAAGGAAAATTACTTTTATTTAAAAATCTTTCCAGTAGTGCACCAGAGTTTAACCACCTCTACTGTCAAGAAATCTCCCTTAAGCTTTAACCAATTTCCTCCTTATGTGTCCCCAAATCAAGATAAGCAGCTCTATTATACTAGGTTATTTTAATATTAATTTACAATTATACATGTTTACCTTTCCAAGATCTGATAGATTGCATACAAAATCAGCATTTTACACTTACATTGAATTTTCTTCATCATATAGTCTTATTTCCTTCATCATATAGTCTTTTTTCCTTCATCATTTGCGCATTTGATAACAAAATTGACTTATTGCATGTAAAAGCTTTACAAGATAGAATTCACCTCATGACCTTTTTTATTGTGTTTTAATGGTTTGTATGGTATAAATTGATATGATTATGTTGGAAAATAGCAGAGACAAGCAAATTATATGATCCCATAATGTATACAGTGATCTGAGAGTTGAGAATACATTTTAAAATTTATTTATATTTTGGGGGATACCTCCCAAAGACTCCATTATGATGAGTTGAATAACATTTCAGGGAAAATGTTTATAGTGTTTCAGAGTAACAGAAGAATTTACTACTGGAGATTTTCTGACTAGATAAATTTAATTAGGCTAGCCAAGAGGCAAGCAGATAACTAAAAGAACTGCTTGCCCGTTCATTTACTACTTGCCAGCTGCAATTTCAAATATAGCAACTTCTTTCTGGATCAATTACAGGTATATGGAAAGAAATGAAATTGGACTATTTCTGTATCATTACAACATGATGAATTGCATTATGCACAGTAGGAGTGGCATCAAACAGACATTTAATTTGTGAAAGGAGTTTTCTTAAAACAGGCATTTTCTAAAATGCTTTGCTTAATACTGATATGTTAACTTCTACTGAACAACAATGTTTTCAGTATTATATTGAAAAGGTGGCATTTTCAATCCAAATATTTATAGCAGATCTAATCTAAATAATTTCTTTGCTATTTATATTTTACTAGGATTGGTGATTAGTTTGCTTCATTGACATATAAATTTTTGTGGCTTATACAGAAGTTGCAGGATGTAGCTCATAAAATTCAGAATAGAATATCTGGGTATGAATCTTACATCCATTACTTGTCAGTGTGGGTTAATCTGTCTGAATCTTCATTCACTTACTTGTAATCACAGTATGGCTATGAGCATTAAATTTAAAAAAAAACCTGTTTATAAATAGAATAATACATGTAATAACTGATGATTAAGCAATCTTAGAACACTTTTTGTCTAGCAACTCCTGTTTCCAATCCATTAAGCATTTTCCTAATATTACCTTAGAGACCCACATGGCCCAGTTTTAGCATCATTAAAACAGAACAAAAATACCAGTATGTAAATAAGGTAGTTGCTATGTGATACTAGTTAAACTTGTATCTCTCAAATAACTCTAAGTTTTAATCAAATTTATCTCATAAAAGTACTTCCAGAAGTCATCCTTTTTTCCTCTCCGTTTTTGTTTACAACCTTCAGATTCTTATAAACCTCTTGTTTTTTGAATCTTTCATCCTTCCTCTCCAAAAAGTTGCCTGAGTTTTAAGTCATGAAGATTCCTATATCTTGAATTTGTTCCTGCCTCTTTAGTCTTGTTTATTTCTATTCATTCTTTATTTTTTTAAGTATAATTTCCATTTTCTTATCTTTTCACTGAACAGTATTTCTTATTTAAAGAAATACTTATTTCTTTTAGTAAGTCTTTATGGACTTCTATCCTTACACAGGTTTTGGTGGAGGTCTTGAGACACCCACAGATCTAAATTAGCGTGGATGGAGGTGTCCAGTTCTTCCTGACTTAGCAAGAATGATTCCTGATTATAATGTGATTGGCACAACTCCTGCAATACTGAAGCTTCACCTACAGCTTGGGAAGCATATAGGCACTGAGAACACTCCTTCAGAAATGTCCGGATGGCTGCAGCCTCTCCTGTGTTCCAAGTGATGACTTCTCAATGGCCTTGTCCATGGGCATGCATCAGGCAGAGTTGGTACCGTGAATGGGCGGCACGTGGCCATGCCCCTTTTGGCAGGACCATGTTCCTTCTTTCCTTGGTCATCTTGGAAGTGAGGAAGATTCTTTCCAATCATTCTTTAAGTCCCTGTATGAACTTTCAGAGAATGGACTGATAAAGGTACATTTTCTTGAGGGAGGAAGGTGAGTGAAGGCTGCAAAGAACAAAAGGAAATATATAAGAATATAAACTTTTCAATACATCTTTTTCAGTCCTTTACTCAGGGGACTGAACTACAATACTTTTATTTATTTATTTATTTTATTTAAATTTATTTATTTTAATTGGAGGCTAATTACTTTACAATATTGTATTGGTTTTGCCATACATCAACATGAATCCGCCATGGGTGTACACGTGTTCCCCATCCTGAACCCCCCCTCCCACCTCCCTCCCTGTATCATCCCTCTGGGTCATCCCAGTGCACCAGCCCCAAGCATCCTGTATCCTGCATCGAACCTGGACTGGTGATTCGTTTCTTTATGCAAGACAGCAAAAGAGACACAGATGTATAGAACAGTCCTTTGGACTCTGTGGGAGAGGGAGAGGGTGGGATGATTTAGGATAATGGCATTGAAACATGTACAATACTTTTAAATTGTTTTAGACAACAAAGTTTCATCTTGAGTTATCAACTTTGTGTTGAACTTAAAAATTGATTCTTCTTATGACTTCGAGTACAAAACTATTAATGACTCCTATTTCCTAGAAATTAAAAAAAAAGGACTTTTCAAGATTTGTCAATTCATTGAGAAATCAGAGATACTCTTTTACAAACACTGCATTTTTCTTATTTTTTCTAACATTGTCTTTCATAAGTATATCCTTTCCATATATATTCTATTCATAAGAATCATAGAAAATTTTATTCTTATTTTATATTAGTCTGGCATTTTGAAGTAATGATTCAGCAGTCAACAATCACTTACTGAACAATCACTCCAAATATATGTTAGGGACTGAATCATTTCCTAGGGATACAAGGATAGAAGCCCTAGATGGAAGCCCTATTCTTTTAACGTGAGTAATAGTGAAATCCATTTTGTCCTAGTCACTGCATAAAAGGGTATACTTTATGAGAATTATAATTCCTATGTGATCATAATGATGCATACCCAATTATACTGACTTGTGCCATATTCTGGGTGTTTCTTATGGGAAACATGAAATCAGAGGGTTTAAAAAAAAAATCCCCCTCCAGAAAAAGGGGCAACTCTTATTTTGTCTTATTGTCATGGACAATTAAGATGTTGGGAAAGGGCATAGTTATCAGACAGAAACTTAGGGCTTGAGAAGGGTGTTGTAAAGGGCAATAATAATCCAAATTATTTTAGTGGCCTTTAGGACAGAGGGGGAAATGGCAACCCAGAGTGGGAAAAAAAAAGTACACACTGCCTCATGGAACTGTATTCTTGGTGGGATGGGAATGGAGACAAAAATCTATCTATCTGTCTAAGATCTCTATCTGCTAAGTCACTTCAGTCGTGGCCGACTCTGTGCGACCCCACAGATGGCAGCCCATTGGGCTCTGCCATCCCTGGGATTCTCCAGGCAAGAACACTGGAGTGGGTTGCCATTTCCTTCTCCAATGCATGAAAGTGAAAAGTGAAAGTGAAGTCGCTCAGTCCTGTCTGAAGTAAATACAAGAAAGCATGGAGTCAGACTCATTATACCCTATCACACTGACAGAGTGCTTGCTGTGAGCGTGACTTAACTCCATGTGGAACATGTGTCCTTCTGTGTGGAACACAACCTTCCCAGACATGCACCATGTTTCCTTAACAGATTGTACAGTTCTAGCCCAATCTACTCCTGTGGTTCCAAATGGAGCGCTGATGATTTTGTATTTTGTAGTTTACCCTTCATTACTCACTAAGTCAATCTGCAGAGGATACACAGATCTGCATCAATTGGCAGTCTCTCTCCACATCCTCCATGCCTCTTTTCATCTTCACTGTTTATCAGTCTTTCTTCTCTTAATGGTTCACTGTGGATGAACCGGCCTTGATGATTTCAGTTGACAGTGAAAACATCAAGACTAAACAACTTCACTCACATACCCTATTCTGCAACATTACAAAAATTGCTGACAGTCTAGTATGTAACCCTTGCATGAACTTCTCTTCACTATCACTGTATGGAGAATGACTTGAAGTCATACATGTAGTATAAGAAATAGGTAATAGTGGCTTGGACTAAGGTGGTCGCAATGGAGATGTTGAAAGACAATACCTACGAGGCATTTATTGGTTATTTATTATTTGCTGATATTGAGTGCGTTGCATTATCCCACTTAAATCATACCAGATGAGCAAGCTAAGTCTCAGAGAAACTAGGAAACTTTCCCAAGATAATTTAATAAAAGCTTGAACTGTATTTTGACCTCCAATCACTCTGACTGAACGTTTTGTTCTATTTTCTGTTTATTTGAAATATCGAAACCTCTTTATCCATGAAAAAAAAGAGAACAAACAAAATACCTGTGTCGTGCAGGAGGGAGATGTAAAGACAAATCATTCATGCAATCCAGTATAAACACTGAAGCACTTCAGTGAGTATTTCTACACAGTCCTTTTGTTTTTTAATTTTTTTCCTGTACAAGAAAATAAGTGTCTTTTCTCTCATATCAGTTGCATGATCTTAATTTTTATGTACAAATTTAATATAAGCAGTTTCCTATTGCATCAGAAATTTGTAGAGGGGTTCAACAAATTTTATACATATATAAATATATACATATATATACATATTCAGATATTTTTATTCAAGGAAATAATATGAAAAAATCCTTGAAATGATAAGAGAACTAAATCTTCCACATATCAAGAGCAAAATTAAATTCCAAAAAATGTTGAATCAGGAAAAAATCTTCAAAAATACTGATATATTCTATAAACATTATTGTAATTCAAGGAAAAATAAAGGGTTATTTAAGTAAAAAATCTAGAACTCTGTAAAAATAAAAAATGTTCAATTGGCTTTGTACTTTTAAGCAGAAATACCCAATGGCATGAGATAATTAGGATCAGTTCAGTTCAGTTCAGTCACTCAGTCATGTCCAACTCTTTGCGATCATGGACTGCAGCACACCAGGTCTCCCTGTCCATCATCAACTCCCAGAGTTTACTCATACTCATCTTCATTGACTTGGTGATGCCATCCAACCGTCTCATCCTCTGTCATCTCCTTCTCCTCCTGCCTTCAATCTTTCCCAGCATCAAGACCTTTTCAAGTGAGTCAGTTTTTCGCATGTGGTGGCCAAAGTACTGGAGTTTCAGCTTCAGCATCAGTCCTTCGAATGAATATTCAGGACTTATCTCTTTTAGGATGGACTGGTTGGATCTCCTTGCAGTCCAGGGGATTCTCAAGAGTCATCTCCAACACCGCAGTTCAAAAGTATCAATTCTTCAGTGCTCAGATTTCTTTATAGTCCAACTTTCACATCCATACATGACTACTGGAAAAACTAAAGTTTGACTAGATAGACTTTGTGAGAAAAGTAATGTCTATGCTTTTTAATATGTTGTCTAGGTTGGTCATAACTTTTCTTCTAAAGAGCAAGTGTCTTTTAATTTCATGGCTGCAGTCACCATCTGCAGTGATTTTGGAGCCCAAAAAAATAAAGTCTGACACTGTTTCCACTGTTTCTCCATCTATTTCCCATGAAGTGATGGGACCGGATGCCATGATCTTCGTTTTCCGAATGTTGAGCTTTAAGCCAACTTTTTCACTCTCCTCTTTCACTTTCATCAAGAGGCTTTTTAG
>SJYT01044637.1:0-22991 GCA_006410635.1 Cephalophus harveyi | reverse complement strand
TCCATGTCCAGTTCTAACTGTTGCTTCCTGACCTGCATACAGATTTCTCAAGAGGCAGGTCAGGTGGTCTGGTATTCCCATCTCTTTCAGAATTTTCCACAGTTTATTGTGATCCACACTGTCAAAGGCTTTGGCATACTCAACAAAGCAGAAATAGATGTTTTTCTGGAACTCTCTTGCTTTTTTCATGATCCAGCGGATGTTGGCAATTTGATCTCTGGTTCCTCTGCCTTTTCTAAAGCCAGCTTGAACATCTGGAAGTTCACGGTTCATGTATTGCTGAAGCCTGGATTGGAGAATTTTGAGCATTACTTTACTAGCATGTGAGATGAGTGCAATTGTGTGGTAGTTGGAGCATTCTTTGGCATTGCCTTTCTTTGGGACTGGAATGAAAACTGACCTTTTCCAGTCCTGTGGCCACTGCTGTGTTTTCCAAATTTGCTGGCAGATTGAGTGCAGCACTTTCACAGCATCATCTTTCAGGATTTAAAACAGCTCAACTGGAATTCCATCACCTCCACTAGTTTTGTTCATAGTGATGCTTTCTAAGGCCCACTTGACTTCACATTCCAAGATGTCTGGCTCTATCTAGATTAGTGATCACATCCTCATGATTATCTGGGTCGTGAAGATCTTTTTTGTACACTCCTTCCGTGTATTCTTGCCACCTCTTCTTAATATCTTCTGCTTCTGTTAGGTCCATACCATTTCTGTCCTTTATCAAGCCCATCTTTGCATGAAATGTTCCCTTGGTATCTCTAATTTTCTTGAAGAGATCTCTAGTCTTTCCCATTCTGTTGTTTTCCTCTATTTCTTTGCATTGATTGCTGAAGAAGGCTTTCTTATCTCTCCTTGCTATTCTTTGGAACTCTGCATTCAGATGCCTATATCTTTCCTTTTCTCCTTTGCTTTTTGGTTCTTTTCTTTTCACAGCTGTTTGTAAGGCCTCCCCAGACAGCCATTTTGCTTTTTTGCATTTCTTTTCCATGGGGATGGTCTTGATCCCTGTCTCTTGTACAATGTCACGAACCTCACAGCTCCATCGCCCCTCTCATAGTCAACATTGGAATGGAATGCAATCAATGGAATGCAATCAATGGAAGCTGAAATCATCGTCATCATTTTATCATAACCACAATTATTAGGTGTCATAAAAGAAGAGTCACTACATGAGGATATTTTCTGGAATGTTTCTACTGAAAGAAATGGCTGATCGAAAAGTAAGGATGCAAGTTTTAAGTGTGGACTTTGGGGACAAACTGTAGGAGAAAGGTAAAAAGGAAGGGAAAGGTCAAGTCTAAAATACCTGGCTCTTACTTCACGATATAGTAGCCTAGGCAAGGAACGCCTTGAATCATTGGGAAAATGAAATTCAGTAGGTTATATCGTGATCCTAATTCTTCACCTCTCCCTGTGTCTGCAACCTTTGCCAGGTGTCTTTATTCTTCCTAAAGAGCCAGAGTCTATTTCCATACTCTTTGAAGCAGGGCGTGTCCCTGTGACTTCTGACCAATAGAATAGGCAGAGGTGAAGGGTGGGTCAGTTCTGAGCCTGGTGTGTTTCTGCTTTCTGTCTTATGCTTCTGCAGTCACTAGGAGAAGCACATGCCTGGGCTCGCCTGCTGGTCTCAGAAGGAAGGTGACAAACATGTGGAGCGGAGATTTCCCAGTTAAGGTACGGCAACCAAGCTCAGCTTGGAGCTGAATCCCTGTCGACTCAGACACATTGATGAGTCTAGCCCAGATAGCAGACCTCCAACCAACCCACTGACATGCATGCTATACTAATCAATAATGGTTTTAAGCCACTACATTTTGGGGTGGTTTATTAAGCAGTAATAGGTAACAAGCACAGAGAATAATCAAAGATACTTATGCCCAGTGTCTGACACATAGCTACTGCTGAATAAAGAATATTTCCCTTTCGTACCTCTTTAATCAATCAGAAGTTTCAGTTCCTGCCTCTGTGAAAGTCCCCTTGTTGTGTTAAGATCATCAGTCATGCAGGTGTAGGAAGGGAGCTCAGGGATCCCCTGTATCAGGGCTTCCACTCTGACTCCTTGCTGAGGTTGGGAAGTGAAGCAAGAGACAGCATGTGACCTTCCTGTACTGGGAGCTTGCAGCTGCACCATCGACATACGATGGCCTGACAGCCTCAGAGCAAGTTTTCCTCCAGTAATTATTTCCATTGCCATGATTGGTTGTTTCTATGTCAAAGTCACTTCCCCTCTTCACTCCTGATTTTTCATTTCTGTAAAAATGACAGTGTCTGATTTAGCTCTTGGAAGAGGACGGGGTGTTTAGGGAAGGATGGAGGCATGGAAGAAAAAGGCAAGGGAGGAAAGAAAGAAAATGCCTCACCCCAAACTGGTTTTACAAATGTAAAGCGCTAATGAGATTCGAAATAACAATAAATTATGCTTCCAAGGCTGAAACCTCACGTTTCTCACCATGAATATTCATCTCCATGATATCTTTTGAGGGAATAAAAATTGGGTGAAACAGCGATGCACATGTAGGTTTTTTTTTTAACTTCTCACTCTATTTTTAACTGGACCAAGGCAGGCTCCTGGATTGATATTGTCAGTATTATAATATTCTTTGTAGCTAGGATGCATGTCTCACTGGGTGTCCACACACAGACATCTTAAGTGGAAGATGCTTAAAATATCAAAAAAATGTAAGTTGAAAAGAAGTAGGGGGGGAAGCTGAAGTTACTCTCTTTGTGGCTGGTAAATGGTCACAGATGGAATGTGGTTGTGACTTTGAGCTAGACAACCAGGAATCAGGACAAGAGAACACAATGCCTCTTTCATCAACTGGCATGGAAGAGTAGGAGGCTCTTGATGAGCTGTCTATGGAGGGATGTAGCTTGCTGTTGGAAGAGGTCTGCAATTGGTTCCCAAGCTCAGAGGAGCACCTGACCAGCAGTAGGCATACGAGGGACTGTATATGTAGACACAATGCTATCAATCTGCTGAGGCTGCTGGGTGGATTAAACGACAGAAATGTGTCCTCGCACAGTTCTGGAGACTGGACGTTCAAGGTTCAGGAGCAACTGGATTAGTGTCCAGTAAGAGTTCTGTCCTTGGGTTGCAGGACAGAACTGGGTTGTCCTTGGCTGCCTAATCTGTATCCTTCATGTGTGTCTGTGGCTGAGGGGAGAAGGTAGAAGTGGGGGCGGGGTGCAAAGAGAGAAGGCGGGGAAGGGGACAGAGAGATTGAGACAGAGAGAGAGATCTCTTCCTCTTCTTATAAGGCTACCAATCCTATTGAATTAGGGCCCCACAATCATGACCTTACTTATCCTTAATTGCATCTCAAAGGCTTTATTTCCAAATACCACCTCACTGGGGGCGTGGTTTCAGTGTGCAGATTTGTGTGCGTTTGTGCTCACTTGCTCAGTCTTGTCCCACTCTTTGCAACCCCATGGACTGTAGCCTGCCAACTCCTCTGTCCATGGAGTTTTCTAGGGGAGACACAATTGAGTGCATAGCATCCAGTATGGTCAAACTTGTCTGGGAAGGTGGCATGATTTCCAGTGTCCCCAAGGAGGAAACAAATGGCTCATGTTACCCAGCTCTGATGCAATCATTGGCCTGTATTTCACAGCTGAGAGGCAGAATGTCACCACCGATGACACCACCCCTGAGGGGCTGGGGGCAGAGGAATTTGGGGCAGAGAAAGGAGAGGAGTGAGACAGGAATCACAAGCTTTAGGGAATCCCAGGAGAACAAGGAGGCCCGGCAGCTGTGAGCCAGAAGGCTTCCTTGCCCAGGGCTCCGAGAAGTAGTTGGGTTTGCCTGAGTCAGCGATGAGGGGTCCCCAGAGACAGGAGAAGGGCCTCGGGGAACTGATGGATGCAGATGCACCCAGGGACCAGGAGAAAACCAGGTCAGTAGGCTGACGGGCTGGGAGTGGGAGGGAGAAGGTGGTAAGACGAACATGTTGACATAGTAAGACTTCCCCCCAAATAGCTCTCCTGTCAAGTACAATTTTGCTTACAAACCTTTAGCAGCTTTTTGGTTCCTTCATAATAATGGTCTTAAGTTGGCATTTGTGGCTCTGTGTGCTTTAACTAACTCCTCTATCTTTTTGAGATGCTTGTCAGAGATAACATTCAAGGCTTGCTGATTTGAGATGGCCACTGGTCTAAGCCCTCTATATCGACCCCAGGTCTCCAGCATTGCAGGCAGATTCTTTACCATCTGAGTTGCCAGGGAAGCCCCTCGGTACATATAAACTCACTTAATTCTGACAACTGGAGAAGATAGGAGTTACTATCCTCATTTTACAGATGAAAAAAAATGGGGTTCATGGAAGTTAAGTGGCTCAGCTAAGGTCACAGAGCTAGTAAACAGTAAAGCTAGAATTCAAACTCAAAACATCGAACACCAGAGCCCATGCTCATAAATATCACACAATAGGCTTGCTTCACACACTTTATGTGACAAAATCTCTGGCCTTCTCCCAAACACATCCTATATTTTCTGTTCCTGGGGTGTTCAACATCATCCCATTCTCTGCAGATCCCAACTCTCATGAATATTCAAGACCAAATTCAAGGGGTGTCTCCTCCATGAAAATTTTCATGGTCTCTCCTGCTGTAAGTGGCATCTACCAATTCATCTCCCACTGAGAATTTTATCGTTTCTTCTCTTGTGGTGATTACCATTGGGGGACTGAAAAGAAAGTTAATATGACTGGAGTATAGCATGGCAAATAATCATCAGACATGGATGCGCCAGCACTCTCCTACAGACTGTGAGCTTCACATGGGCGTGGGGTAGCTGTGCCGGCATGCCTCATAATCCCTAGAACAGTGCTCTACTCTTACGAGTTATATCAGCTGGGATCAGGTTCAGTGGAAAGTAACAAAAAATCAAAAACAATGAAGTCAATGATCGAAGTCTAGTCATCGTTCTCATAAAGCAAGGCTGTAGATAGGCAGCACAGAACTATCCTAGTAGTTCTTTGGTCATCAGATACCCAGATTGCTTCTGTATTTTTACTTCTTAATCCCTAAGGTGTGGCTTTGATCTTCCTGGTCCAAAATGGCTGCTTGAGTTCCAGCCATCACATGCATGATCTAAGTTGTCAGACAGAATAAGAAAAGACTTCATAGGGATGCAACACAACACTTCTTACATCTAATGGACCAGATTTTGTTACACGGTCATTCCTAACTGCTAAAACACTGTGGATGTCTTTTATAGTTATTTAGTTAGAGTTATGACCTTCTAGGTAAAAATGAGTACTATGATATTAAGGAAGAAGGGATAAGTAGGTATTGGAAGTGGCCAGCAATCTCATCAGAGTAGTTTCTCAGTAAATGTTCAACAATCATTTTGTGAAAACTACTCTGTGCCAGTCCCTGTGTAAAACACTAAGGATACAGAATTCAAAGAGAAAGCCAAGGTTCCTGCTTGCTAAGAATTTATGCTTTAGATTGGAGGATGGATAAAGCATGACTTCCCAAAAGTTTATGATGGGGGCTATGGCAAACCTAGGCAGCATATTAAAAAGAAGCAGAGGCATCATTTTGCCAACAAAGGTTCATATAGTCAAGTTATGGTTTTTCCAGTAGTCATGTAAGGATATGAGAGTTGGACCATAAAGAAGGCTGAGTGCCAAAGAGTTGATGCTTTTGAATTATGGTGCTGGAAAAGATCAAACTGGTCAATCCCAAAGGAAATCACTAAATATTCATTGGAAGGACTGATGTTGAAGCTAAGGCCCCAATATTTTGGCTACCTGATGCGAAGAGCAGACTCATTGAAAAAGACCATGATGCTGGGAAAGATGGAAGGCAAAAGGAGAAGGTGTAGCAAAGGATGAGATGGCTAGATAGCATCACCAACTCAATGGACATGAATCTTAGCAAACTCTCGGAGACAGAGAAGGACAGGGGAGCCTGGTGTCCATGGGGTTACAAAGAGTTAAACAACAGTTCAGTTCAGTTCAGTCGCTCAGTCGTGTCCGACTCTCTGCGACCCCATGAATCGCAGCACGCCAGGCCTCCCTGTTCATCACCATCTCTCGGAGTTCACTCAGACTCACATTCATCGAGTCAGTGATGCCATCCAGCCATCTCATCCTCGGTCGTCCCCTTCTTCTCCTGCCCCCAATCCCTCCTAGCATCAGAGTCTTTTCCAATGAGTCAACTCTTCGCATGAGGTGGCCAAAGTACTGGAGTTTCAGCTTTAGCATCATTCCTTCCAAAGAAATCCCAGGGCTGATTTCCTTCAGAATGGACTGGTTGGATCTCCTTGCAGTCCAAGGGACTCTCAAGAGTCTTCTCCAACACCACAGTTCAAAAGCATCAATTCTTCGGCGATCAGCCTTCTTCACAGTCCAACTCTCACATCCATACTTGACCACTGGAAAAACCATAGCCTTGACTAGACGGACCTTAGTCGGCAAAGTAATGTCTCTGCTTTTGAAAATGCTATCTAGGTTGGACATAACTTTTCTTCCAAGGAGTAAGCGTCTTCTAATTTCATGGCATGTCATCTGCATATCTGAGGTTATTGATATTTCTCCCGGCAATCTTGATTCCAGCTTGTGTTTCTTCCAGTCCAGCGTTTCTCATGATGTACTCTGCATATAAGTTAAATAAGCAGGGTGACAATATACAGCCTTGACGGACTGTATATTGTTAAACAACAACAAATGGTAAAATGCTCTAGGAGTCTTGAATGGATGAGACGTTGACTGACTGATGGAATGAAGAAATTATTTGCAAACAAAGATAAAATAAGCCCCTTTTGTTCCATTCTAGTAGATACAGATGAACAGGGAAAGACACAAGGGATAAGGGAATATAAGTTTGGAAGAAAGAATATAGTCAAACCCCCCATATTCTAAGCATAACTGGCCCATTTGTTATATTTTGGACAAATTAGTATCTCCAAACCTTAGTTTCTTCAATCTGTAAATGAAATAATATTAGTCTTTCATAGCATTTGTGGGCGAGCTGATACAGCGCCCAGTAGGTGCTCAACAGATGTTGACTTTTTAAATTGAAAGCCAAAGGGATGAAGTCTTTATTACATCACAGACTCTCTTCCCTTTTTGCTTCTGCCCTTTGACACCAGTAAGAGCCCTTCAGCTCTGACATGTCAGTTTGGATGAAGCTGAGGTTGAATTTGATTTTTTTTTTTTTTCCTTTAGTTGACATAAAGGGGTCTGAACCTTAATTACTAGTCATTGCCCTTCACACACAAAAAAATGGTAACCCACTCAGCCCTTCAAAGCATGCCCTTTGAAATGATGAACTAGACAGTGAGCAGAAAGTATCTGCCAAAAGGCGTCTTTTCTTCCAGAGATAAAAGCAACTTGAAATGCATGTAAGTCTTGCGTCCTTGTTAATTAATCAGGGTTCGCATTAAAAGCTTAAACATCTTTGATGCAGGAAGCTCGGGAAGCCGGAACCTTTTTTCTGTTCTATAGAGGGGAGGTGGGTGGACAGGGCAGCCCAAAGAGATGTGTGTGCAGAAGGAGTGGTGGACTTGATGACCTGTTGCCTACCTGGATGGATGTAACAGGCAGGGAGGAGACCGCTTCCAGAGGGAGAAGACCACCGTGTTCATGCAGGTTCTACCCATTCATTAAAGAGAAACGCGGGGCTCTGAGCTCCCCGTGCTCCTGACACAGCCTCCCTCTTGATGTTCATTCATTCGGTAGGAGTTTATAGTAGGAACTTCTGTTCATTCACGCAGCATATGATTAGTAGGCTTCTACTATTACATGCCAGCTTGGGGAGCGCTGTGCATAAGAAATAGTCCCTACCTTTGGAAGACTGTGGCACAGCAGTTCTCGAAGTAGGGCGCTTCTGTTCCTAGGAGGCCTTTGGCACCGTCTTGGTTGTCCTAATGTGGTGACGTGAGGTCAGCATCTAGCGGGTAGAACCAGGCACGCAGCTTGGCATCCTCCCAGGCCTACAATCCAGAATGCCAAGGCTGAGTCTGTGGGAGAGCAAGCACTCCAACACGCAGTTTCAATCAGGCATAGTGAGTGCCTTGCTCCAGCAGGAGCAAGGAAGCGAGTGTCAGGGAAAGCCGCCCTGCAGAAGTGGCGGTATAAACTGAGATTCTGGAGATGAGTAAGAGCGAAAAGGGTGGGCAGGGCAGGAGAGGGAACAGCGTGGGTGAGAGCTCAAAGGCAGGAGAGCTCGCAGCCACAAAGAACGTGAATGGGCAGTGAGACTGGAGGGGATGGTGAGAAGCGGAGAGGGACAGAGGTAAGGCCAGCAGGCTAACAGGGGCTGGGGCTTGTGGGCTGTGCTTAGGAACCAGATTTTGTCTGAAGATGAACACAGGATGGCTGAAGGCTTTTAAACCCCAAAGCGACAAATAGAAATTTGTTATGGGAAAACATATTGCTAGGCACTGTCCTACATGCTTGGGAGGAAATACAAGATCATCTGCGCCTTGGCAGCCTGATAGGCAAAATGAAAAAAAAAAAAAAAAAATCAGAGAGCTCTGTGATACAATTCCATGTAAAAGAAGACTTGAGACAGATTGGTTTCCATTTACAAGGCCAGAGGAAATCAGCGCTGGCTTAGTCAGTCAGTTTGGGCTGCTAGGATAGAATACATAGGTTTGTTTCTTTATTAACAGAGACTTATTTCTCACAGTTCTGCAGGCTGGAGGTCCAAGTTCAAGGTGCTGGCAGATTCCATGAGCACTCTTCCTCTCAGTTTGCAGATGATGAACTTCATCCCTGTCTTCATGTGCTGGAGAGAGGTCAGCTGTGGTCTCTTATCCCCTTATAAAGGCACCCATATCCTCACGGGGGCTCCACCCACAAGACCTCATCCAAACTCATACCCCAAAGGACCCACTTCCAAATTCCATCACTGTGAGGATTAGGGCTACAACATATGTGTTTTGGGAGAACACATTCAGTCCATAGGAAGACCCTTTGGGGATCAAAAGGAAGAAGTCATCTACGTGTTGGAACAAACGGGGGAAGGTGATCAATAGGCCACGCGGGAGGGATTGGAGCTGAAGGTGGTAGAGATTAACATCATATATGGAGGTCCCAAATCTAAGGGAGAGTTGGATACAAAGACATAAAGAAGTTGACTTTTGCCTACCACTTACTTTTGTCCAGACTAAACGTCTTCCAGTTTAAATGCAACAGGTTTGCTCCTGCCTCTCAGGCGTGCTACTTATAGTATTCTGCCCTCCCTTCCTTCCCAACTTCCTTTCACCTGATGGACACCTTAGCCTGCAGTTCTCAAAGTAGACATCACCTTTTCTGGAAGTTTCTCCATGGAGTCCTCAGTCTGAAGATTGGAATGGTTTAATGGTCAGTCGTGCCATTAGATGATAACCTCCATGAGGGCAAGGACATGAGTTGTTGCCCATTGCTGTACCCTGTTACTGAGCAGAAGCTTAGCAAAACCCAGGGGCTTAGTAACTGTTTATTGACTTGAGTTGGAAGCCAGGGACATACCAACAGGGTGGAATCTAAACTGAGGAGTGGTTCAGGGTGGGAGTTCCAGAATCAAAACTATGAACTCAGAGAGGGCTGGGCACCCTATTTATCTGGTGCCAGTTGAATGTTTTGGGGGTTGGCAATGTTTAGGGCTACCCCCAATAAAGCGCATCAAGGACGCAGATGCGGGAGAAATTACTTTGTTTCAGGGAGAGAGTGGAGCGCTGTAAGTCCACGTGGATTAGGTAGTGTTTCTGCCTGACCTGGAGGGATGATCAGGTGTGGAACCAGCACTACTGGCCGGCTCTGTTCTCTCTGCCATGGCGTATGTTGATCTTCTGAATTTTCCTCTGCACACCGTTGTCTCTGTCAGAGCACAGGTGTGGCTTAATGTTCGGAGTGTCACCTGGGTTACATCCCTCAGAGGACACCTATTCTGTGCTGTTATGGGCTGGGATTTCCAGGCTCATGCATTCAAAGCACAAAGCACCTACAGCATATTCAATCCCGTGCCCGTTATGCATTCATGATCGTGAATAGAGTATGTGGATCCATAAAAACTTGCTTTTCATTCACAGGCCTAACTTTACAAAGGGCTTCCACAACTAGAAACTTATTTCCTTTGCATAGCAATATGAGGCAGGTGAGGAAGACATTCTGTGCTCACATTACAGATGAAGTTAAATGACTTCTCCAAGGCCACACAGCTATCCTTATACAACTAGGGAAGCAACCCAAGGGTCATAATTGCCAGTGAATCAGACCCACCCAATCCAGTGGAGGTGAACTCTCTACTTGGTGAGAAAGTCCATTCAAATGTGTGAAGGACAGCTGCCAGTAAGTCTTAAAATATGATTGTTTGATATGGGAATGATTTTTAATTATTATATCTTCCTGATTGACCAAAGAGATCAATTTATTCAATTACAATAATTAGGTTCTTGTGTTTCTGTAATATGTGTAACGGTGCATTTTCAAAACAAATGAATAATTGGTGGTAACATGAACTCACATTCATCTAAATGTAATATTTGGTTACATGAGTTCAGTTCAGTTGCTCAGTCGTATCTGACTCTTTGTGACCCCATGAACCACAGCACACCAGGCCTCCCTGTCCATCACCAACTCCTGGAGCCTACCCAAACTCATGTCCATTGAGTTGGTGATGCCATCCAACCATTTCATCCTCTGTCATCCCCTTCTCCTCCTGCCTTCAATCTTTCCCAGCATCAGAGTCTTTTCAAATGAGTCAGCTCTTCACATCAGGTGGCCAAAGTATTGGCGTTTCAGCTTAAACATCAGTCCTTCCAATGAACCCTCAGGACTGATCTCCTTTAGGATGGACTGGTTGGATGTCCTTGCAGTCCAAGGGACTCTCAAGAGTCTTCTCCAACACCACAGTTCAAAAGCATCAAAGTTTCTTTCTTTACAGTCCAACTCTCACATCCATACATGACCATAGGAAAAACCATAACCTTGACTAGACAGACCTTTGTTGGCAAAGTAATGTCTCTGCTTCTTAATATGCTGTCTAGGTTGGTCATAACTTTCCTTCCAAGGAGTAAGCGTCTTTTAATTTCATGGCTGCAGTCATCACCTACAGTGATTTTGGAGCCCAGAAAAATAAAGTCAGCCTCTGTTTCCACTGTTTCCCCATCTATTTGCCATGAAGTGACAGGACCAGATGCCATGATCTTCGTTTTCTGAATGTTGAGCTTTAAGCCAACTTTTTCACTCTCCTCTTTCACTTTCATCAAGAGGCTCTTTAGTTCCTCTTCACTTTCTGCCATAAGGGTGGTATCATCTGCATATCTGAGGTTATTGATATTTCTCCCAGCAATCTTGATTCCAGCTTGTGCTACATCCAGCCTAGTTTTTCTCATGATGTACTCTGCATATAAGTTAAATAAGCAGGGTGACAATATACAGCCTTGACGGACTCCTTTTCCTATTTGGAACCAGTGTGTTGTTCCATATCCAGTTCCAACTGTTGCTTCCTGACATGGATACAGATTTCTCAAGAGGCAGGTCAGGTGGTCTGGTATTCCCATCTCTCTCAGAATTTTCCACAGTTTATTGTGATCCACACAGTCAAAGGCTTTGGCATAGTCAATAAAGCAGAAATAGATGTTTTTCTGGAACTCTCTTGCTTTTTTGATCATCCAGCAGATGTTGGCAATTTGATCTCTGGTTCCTCTGCCTTTTCTAAAACCAGCTTGAACATCTGGATGTTCATGGTTCACGTATTGCTGAAGCCATGAAATCAAGTGAAGTAAATAACTAAAGATCAAAATTCTTCAGGGAAACTCTTTCTTCTCTGAATGTAAGCATTCGGCTAAGTAACCAAAAAGTTAATATTTAGGTAATCTAGCTAATGACAAAGCAACTATATATATATATAAATATAAAACTCTAAAGCTCTAATTAGTTATGCTCCTGTATGGTGTCCTTACAAACGTTTCAACTCAAACTTGGAGCAAACACGTTCTCTTTGTTCCCGTCCCCAGACCCTCCCACCCAGCTTTGTTTTCCCTGTTTCTTTTCTCCCACCTGTTTCCTTCAAAGACTATTTTCTCTCTTTGAAGGTTTTCATAATAAAGCCACTGATAATGCAGGCTCCTACTTCCGAAGAAGAAAGAAGTGCAGCTGTGATGAATTAATATAGCTAAGAAGAAAGTATGGCCATGAAATTCATTTTTGTGGTCTGCAGTCTCTCTGCATCATATGTTTTCAAGCACTCGTATAAAGAATTGCCTTTTTATGATATTCACGTTGTCTTTATCTTTCACTCTCACTGTTTCATGCACACATGCACACACATGCATGCACACGCACACACATGCTTGCAGAGACAAAGGCTGTTCCTACACAAACTTTGCCAAAACAGTGTTCTCCCACAGATAAATCACTTCCTTCTCAAGGAAGCAAATACCTTTGCCACATGGCTGGAGTGGGTGGGAGGGCTCTGCATACTGATCCATGAGCAACCAGGAAAGATGCCCACACTGGGCTGCCAGCACCAAGGCCCTTTTCTCAAGGTGACCTCCAAGACCAGCTCCAGGATGGTCTGAAGGGCCCTGTGTCAGGAGACACATCTGATTACTGGTGGTAACCCTCCAGGATGACTTCTGTGATCTGCCCAAAGACCAAGGCCCATGCATGCTTCCCAGAGAGAGTGTCAAAGCTAAGTGGAAGCCTCGGACAGATGAATTAGGTCCTGGAGATCCCATGGAGGGCATCCTGCTCCATCCACAGTACTCAAGGGGAAAGGTATCCCAGACAACATACTGACAGGCTGCAAATATATGAATGTTGATATTTGCTTCCCCTATTGCACAAAGGAAGATAACACATAAATGGGTTAGTTAGTTCCTCAGTTCAGTCCAGTTGCTCAGTCATGTCCGACTCTTTGCGACCCCATGAATCGCAGCACGCCAGGCCTCCCTGTCCATCACCATCTCCTGGCGGTCACTCAGACTCACGTCCATCGAGTCCGTGATGCCATCCAGCCATCTCATCCTCGGTCGTCCCCTTCTCCTCCTGCCCCCAATCCCTCCCAGCATCAGAGTCTTTTCCAATGAGTCAACTCTTCTCATGAGGTGGCCAAAGCACTGGAGTTTCAGCTTTGGCATCATTCCTTCCAAAGAAATCCCAGGGCTGATCTCCTTCAGAATGGACTGGTTAGATCTCCTTGCAGTCCAAGGGACTCTTCTCCAACACCACAGTTCAAAAGCATCAATTCTTCAGCGTTCAGCCTTCTTCACAGTCCAACTCTCACATCCATACATGACCACAGGAAAAACCATAGCCTTGACTAGATGGACCTTTGTTGGCAAAGTAATGTCTCTGCTTTTGAATATACTATCTAGGTTGGTCATAACTTTTGTTCCAAGGAGTAAACGTCTTTTAATTTCATGACTGCAGTCACCATCTGCAGTGTTAGGGAAGTCTTTTATTTGTTGCATATATATTAACTTAAACATACAAATAGACCTCCACAATCTTATAACTCCAAATTGACTATTTTTAATCTTTATTCCTGGTCATTCCCATGTTTGCCCATAGGGACCTACTTCTATGTAAAGTAACTGTGTGTGAGTACTTAGTCACTCAGTCATATCTGACTCTTTGTGACCTCATGGAGTATCTGGTGGAAAAAAAAAAGGCTATTTGCCAAGTTGGGGACCTGCAGATCCACACGCAACTCTGCCATCTCATGAGTCTGGGCAAGGCTGCAAAGTGGCCCTAGAAGTTCGTAGGGGAACATAGAGACTGATTGGTGCCTGCTTCCCATCTGGAGATTTCTGAAGGAGGAGGCTTGTGGAAGGAGCCTGTGGCAAGGACGCTAAGTTAGAGCTGTGGAGAGTGGGTCTGAAAATAGGAAGGGGGCATTCTTTTGGACATTATACAAAATGAAGATAAGAGCATACTACTTGAGAGGTTTTGTAGTGAGGGAATTTCTGTTTGCTCTGAGACCCACAAATTCTCCAATTCTCTGATACCAACCAGGTGTCAATAATTCAGTTCTGACACTTCCTTTCTTTAGCGTCATATAGCACAAGTTCAAGGACTCAGTCCTACAAGACCACTTGCACTTCAGATGCCAGTCACAAGCCCAAGGCCACCACATTATGGCTATTTTTCCCTTCCTCCCACAGTATCCTCACATTCAAGAATTTGCTGGAAAGGCTCACAGAACTCAGGAAAACAGTTGATCTACATTTACTCGTTTTTTCAGAAAGAGTGCAGTTCAGGAGCAGCCACATGGATAAAAATGCATAGGGCAAGTATAAGGGAGGCGGGTACAAGCTTGCATGCCCTCTCCAGGCATGCCCCCCACCACCCGCGGCCCCGGCACAGAGATGTGTTCACCAGCCCGGAAGCTCTCCAGATCTCATTGTCAAGCATTTGTACATTTCAGTCGCCAGCCTCTCTCTTCTCCCCACCCCAGAGGACAGCCGACTAAACAATCTTTCTGAGACCCAGCCCTATCCTGAGGGATCTAGGGACCGCACCCTGAGTCACCTCACATATATTTCTTCTATCACAAAGATTAAATAAGAGAGTGTACCCAAAGTGCTGGATCCAGACTCTGGTTCCCAGCAAGTATTTGATGAGCATTAGCTAGTTTCGTGACTTTTCCCTCCTTCCATCCTCCACTTTCTCCTGACCACCTCTCTCAGGGTTCTCTTTTGCCTCCATCTTTTCCATAGCCCCTAAAAGGCGTCACCCTCAAGGCTAGAGGCCTTTGACTACTCAGTGGTTTTGTGGTTTGCTCAAATTTTCCATTCTCACACTTCCTCTTCTTCAAGTAGAGAGTCTTGAGTTTTTCTGGCCCTGAATTAGAACCGAGAAGGGCTCAGAACACCCACCAAAACACTCCCCCCACCACCACAGCCACCTTTTTCTCCGCCTTTCTGCATGTCAGACACACCTTCTGAGTCAAGTTCCTTTAAGACAGTCGCTCTGCGGAGGACTAGCACAAATCACTCTGTGTGTGTGGTACGCGCTAGTGCCAAGAGCAAATGCTTTAAAAATAGCACTTTAGGTATTAACTGCTAACAAAGCAAGAAGTGGCTGCTTCTGGCCACAATTTGCATTTAGGGTTTTATTTTTTTAAACTGATGCATAGCAGGTGACCTTTCGGTAAAGTTTTCGGTCAATTTTCAAGTGCACTGAAAGCTCCTTAGTTCTGTTGGTTTTTTTTTTTTTTTTATTTTAATACCTTTATGAGATCCAGCTCATGTACCATACAATTCACCCATTTAAAGTATAGAATTCAGTAGATTTTAGTCTTTTCACAGATGTGGGTAACCATCATCACAATCGAATTGTAAACATGTTCCCCAGCCCAATAAAGAAACCCTGTATGCTGTAGGTATCACACCCCCTACTCTCTTACCCTCAATCCCAACCCAGCCCTAGGCAGTCACTAATTTTCCTGTCTCTGGATTTCCCTGTTCTGGACACTTCATATGAATAGAATCCTTTAATATGTGATCTTTGGGGACTAACTTCTTTGAAAACTCTTTAATTTTTCTGTGCATCCCTTTTAGGATTCAAGTTCAAGAAATGTTGGTCCAGGGAATCCCCTGGCAGTCCAGTGGTTAGAACTCCACGCTTTCACTACCAAGAGCCTGGGGTTCAATCCCTGGTGGGGGAACTAAGATCCTGCAAGCTGTGCAAAAGAAACGGTCCAAATTAGGGGCTAAATCTTAACCTGATCGATAGGGGCATTCATTAAAGGGGAATGAAAATAACACCACCTTGGAGTCTTCAAGAAAAGTTCCCAAATGCAGGAAAAAAATCTGATGTCTTTCAGATGGGTTAGTTCATCCTTACCTGAGGGCTGAGCATTGTAGTTACATAATGTAGCATTTCCTAGCCAGTGACTGCTTAGCCCTTTTTCATTTAACATTTATCAAAGACTTCTAATTTCAATTAACAGGGCAAGCCCCTGTTGGCTATAGTCCTTTGTGGTTCAGATTGAAAGAGTAATTAATCACAGAGACTTTATATCTCAGTGAATGTCGGCCAATAATATTGCCTTGGAGATGCAAGCTGTGCTCCATCCAGGCTGAGACCTCCTGCGGGTTTCTCCTTGCACCTCCCAGGTATGAGACAGATCCTGACAAAAGCAGGGACACAGTTTCACGTCGGCTGCACTAATCAAAGCCCTTGGCGTCATCTTTGTTCTGCTTTGTCCAAGTGCAAGATAGATGAAACCCGAAGGTGTGACCGACCTCCGGGGTGAGGAAGGAGGAACCCTTCTAAAGATGCGCCCGCGCCGAAGGAAGGGTGGCCAGTATGGTCCATCTGGCCCCGGGGAGAAGCCCTGGCACCAGCTCAGCTCCCTCCATACAGATGGGCTTTAACAACAAGCATCCAATTTGCCATCTGCCAGGCCTAGGGAGCACCGATGAGATTCAGAGCCAGAGCTCTTGCTGTGGATGAATTTAGAAGCCCCCAGCCAGAGGAACTTGCAGACTGGCGCCTTCCCAGCTAGCCAACTGCAGGGCGGAGTCTTCAAAGCAAGAGCATTGACCGAGTAGATGAACATGCTATGGAGGAGTCAGAGGGGAACCTAGATTTCCCTTGTGAAAACCTCTGTGACTTGGTGTTAGAGGTTGACCTGGGTGCCCTCCAAAAGAGATATGTTGAAGTCCTGACCCTCAATACCTGAGAGTGTGACCTTATGTGGAAATAGGGTCTTTACAGAGGTAATCAAGTGAAAGTGAGGTTCGGTGTGCATAATCCAATATGACTGTGTCCTTAGGAAAGGGGGCAGTTTAGATGCAGAGACAACAGACGTGCACAGAAGGAAGATGGTGTGGAGACGCATGGGGTGAACACCATGTGACCAGAGTATACATCTGCAAGTCAAGAAACACCAAAATTCTCAGCAAACCAAATCACCAGAGCTAGCACAGAGGGGCAAGACGGATTCCTCTTCACAGCCCCCAGTGGGAACCGACCTCACCAACACCTCGATCTCAGACCTCTGGCCTCCAGAATCCTGAGAGAGTACATTTCTGCTGTTCAAGCCAGCCCATTTGTGGTACTTTAAACGGCCACCTTAGCAAACTTACTTATAGCTGGGTTCCCCGTTAGGGAAACAAGCTCCACGCTAGCTGGGAAGATTACTGAAAGGAAAAGATTGCATTTATCTCTGTGTAGCTCTCAGCTCTTCAGGAGGAAAGCTATTAATAACCCCGAGGATGCTCAGATTGTCTGATGCAAGGCTGGCCCATCTCGACATGGGGAGATAGCCGCCGAGGGTGTCCACCTGCCAGGGAAGCTCCCAGCTTGGATAGACCATCTCCTGTGTGTGCCCTCATGTAGTTTCAGAACCTGGTGCCATCAGTACAATCCATTCCTCTAAGGGAGCAGCCTACAGTGGGGCAGTCTACCTTGCTCTCTGCTTTATCAACTTTGTTCCTGAAACATAAGAGAAAGAGGGAAAGGAAATGATTCTAATATTGAAGACCCATTTGTCCTTGGCCCAGAACCTAGTCATAAGCATTCAATAAGCAAAAACTCTTTTCTTGGGATTTCTTCCACCACCATCGTTATGGACACTGGTGGGCAACAGCTTCCAGAAAATGGAAATGCCCGACTGCCTCTCACTGGCACAAAGACACCAGCATGATGGTGGACAGCCATGTTTTTTGGCAATCATTTTTCTATACACTCAACCAAAGGATAACAGTGAAGTAATCGTACAGCGCTTAAGATATTCCTGCTTCCTTTCTTCTGAGGAGCTTCACGAGATTTGAGGAAATTGAATCGTGGTGTCTCTCGAGGATGCTTCAGTAGCATGTGCTTCTTATCACGCTGGGACCTCCCCTGTGTCTCCTGTGTCACCTGTTGGGTACTGGGCTGTGCACTCCCGACATTATCCCGCTTAAGCCCTGCAGCAGTCCCACAGCGGAGTTAGTGTTAACACCTTCATGCAGATGAGGAGACCCCAGTTCCCCTCTGACAGATTGTGCCAGAATTTCAGACGAGAATCTTCATAGTCTAGGTGCAGGGAGCCCAGGTCTGGGAGTCGGTTTGACCTGAGCTTGAGTCCTAGACTGGATGCGTCAGCTGTTATCTTGAACTTCAGGCTCCTTGTCTGGAGCACAGATGACACTTGTACCTTAGAGAAGTGCTTAGACTCGGCACCTGGGAAGCTTCTGAAATGCTGGATGCAGGGACCCCACCCAAGACAAATTTGATCAGAGGCAATGGGGATGTAACCTTCCTCCTCATCCTCCACGGTTTCTCTCACGGTTCTGGACAGCAGAAGTTCTTAGTGACAGTGGGGCTCTAGGAGAAAACCCTTTCTTGCCTCTTCTAGCTCCTCTTGGCTCCAGGAGATCCGTGGTTTGGGGGGCCTTTTTCTGTCCCCTTTTCTTGTGCGTAAGGAATAGACTCCAACCTCCATGACCTTCCCTGAATCCCAAAGGACAGATTCTAACCATTGCAAATCATTCAAAAAAAAAAAGCAAAGATGATAGCAGCTAGTCCTGTCACTTCATGGCCAATAGATGGGGAAGCAATCAATCCTAAAGGAAATCAATCCTAAATATTCATTGGAAGGACTAATGCTGAAGCTGAAGCTCAATACATTTTTGGCCACCTGATGTGAAGAGCTGACTCACTGGAAAAGACCCTGATCCTGGGCAAGATTGAAGGCAGGAGGAGAAGGAGACGACAGTGGACAAGATGGTTGGGTCACATCACCGACTCAATGAACGTGAATTTGAGCAAGCTCCAGGAGATGGTGACGGACAGGGAAGCCTTGCGTGCTGCAGACCATGGAGTCACAAAGAGTCGGACATGACTGAGCAACTGAACAATGACAGTCAGGGAAGGGAGGGGATGCAACAACAAGAGAGGAGACCACCTGAGGCCAGATTAAAGGAACCAAAGAAACTCATCAGGGGACCATTTAAGGTCAGATTAAAGGACTATGGGCTCTGCATACACCCTATCCTTATTGCATGTCCACCCTTAAAGCATTGCTATAAAACTCCTCACCAAATCCTCCCAGGTTAGACACTCACAATTTTTGAGGCACAAGCCCACTTTGCTCCCGTCTGCCTAGCAAAGCAATAAAACTGTTCTTTTCTGCTTCACCCAAAACTATCTGCAAGATTTGATTCAGCACTGTTGCACAGAGGCCAACTTTTCAGCATCAAGATGAAGTCAGAGGTTTATAAATTTTATTTAAAAATAAGAAAACCTGGAAATCAAAGTTTAAGACATAAAACAATCCAGTTACTTTATTAAAAATAAATGATATAACTGAGCTTGAATCAGAATCAAAATACTATATGAAATACTATACTGTATGATACTAAATACAATCAGAATACAAAATACTATAGTCAAAGAAAGAAACTAGAAATTTTAAAAATAAAAAAATTTTTAAGTTGTAAGAAAGGTCAACTGCTGTATGAATGGGACAGTTTAGATATTTATGTTCACAAACCCAAGTGAGAGAATGAGATTTGAAGGTAATGATTTCAAGAGAAATGAGTACTTGGGGAAAAGGAAGGGAAAATGAATAGAGGGGGAAGGGTAGACTGTAAAGGGGGACATTTGCAGTGATCAGAATACTTCAAATAAGACCTAGTGGTTGGGTTGGATTTTAAAAGTTTTTATTTGTATATTTATTTATTTTGCTTCTTGTCATCCAGAGGCATTCAGCTGGATGTTCATTTCTGATCTTGAGTTTTGAATTAATGGAGTCCTCTGATAAATCCTTCTCCCTTACTTCCCTCTAGCTCTTTGAAAGTGAATCCCTAATTATAGGCCATGTATGAGATTTACTAGATGAAATCAGCAGCTGTGGATATGACACCAGATTCTCAAAAAATCAACACACTGTTGCCATAAAAAGCCCAGTTGTTAATTGCTTCTTTGGCATCTGGCTATAACAAAAACACCCTTTTTCTGTTTAATATTAAAACTAAATGTAGTGGAAAGAACATTGGGCTAGAACTAGGGGAGGCTAGTATTCTTGTCCCAAACCTGTTACCAAGCGCCTATGGTTTAAGGACAAAAAACATTTCTTTATTTGAGGCCTCAGTATCCTTATCCATAAAACCAAGGGTATGAAGTCAAATTACCACTTCCAACTGAAAAATCCCATTCTGCATCTTGAAAATACAATACGCTCTTCTAATCTTTTCCCAAAGCTTTATTTCATAATAGCCTGATATCATTTTACACTTTTGTAGTTCCATGAGGAAAAGGAACCACTCACAAATTTAAGCGTCTCCGTAGTTTTCACTCTGCAGACAGTACTTGTCTAGTCTTTCTTAGATCCGGAGTTTGCCGTGAGGCCCCACGAGTTTTAACGACTTTGGAAATGCAGTCTACCAGTGTTTCACATTTAATATTGCAGAACCTTATTTCATTCTTGAGATGTCTGGTATCTACATGAAGATTCTACAATAGGTATCGTTTCAAGTTGCGCAGTGGTCAGCGGAAGGAACAAGCTGGGGCTAGTCTGTGAATCAGGTACTCGTGCTGGGAAGGCGAGTGTGGGGTGCACCCAGCTGACCCAGGGGCCGCCACCTGCAGGCCTTTCCTGGCCCACTGCACGGGACCTGAGACAGATGAAGGCAGCTCAGGCCGCAGCCACACTTGCTTTGTTTGCGGGTCCTTTGTTCCTTACATGTCTGGGTTGCCAGGAGCTTTGGCCTCTTGCTTTCAACTGCTTGCTGGCTCTGCAACTATCCATTGTTTACCCAGTTGCCACCTGGAGTAGGACAACCGTCACTCAGGTTCATGAGGGTTTGCCTTTGTATATTCTGACCGGCCACAATGTGGCAGCCATGTCTTTTGAGCCTCAAGATAGTTGTTGGTGAGCTCATTATTCACCATCATGTTCCTCTTGTGGGAAAGTCAAAGGGCAGACGGGGAAAGAAACCAGCTTCCCCTGTTTAACTCCAGCTTTTGTATTTTAAGTTGCAGGAATGGCCTGGCAGCTGTGCATTTCCTCGTGTGTAGTTTTTGTGGATGTAGCTAATGGTACGAACTTTTGGAGAGTGCTGGCAAAGAACAAAGCAGCATTCCTTCCCTTTTGTCTTTGGAGATCCAGTTATTACATCTGCTTGGAATCCACATGATGTTTCTGTTTTGTTCTTTTGCTAAGTAACAGTTCGTTCCAGAATTTAGCAGCTTATGGGAATTCCCTGGTGGTCCAGTGGTTAGGCCTCTGTGCTTCACTGCCTGGGTTCAATCTCTGGTTGGGGAATTAAGATCTCACAAGCCGCATGGTGTGGAGAAGAAAAGAAGGAATATATAAGCCAGTAATAGGATGACTGACTAGCCATTCAGGAAAACAGAATTTAGTGATTTAAAACAACAGTGTGGTAGTTCTCACAATTCTGCCATCTCACCTGGGCTTAGCTGGACAGGATCTCCTGTTCCTCATGGTATAGGCTTGAGCTGAAATATTAAAGATGGCTGTATCGCTCGTGTGCCTGGCTTCTCAGCCAGAATGGGTGAGCCCTCTCTCCACGTGGCCCTCCATGTGGCAGGCTTGGCTTGGGTTTCCTCACTCCGTGATGGTCTCAGGATAATCAAACAAGACATTTTGCCTTGTGGCAGACTTCTGGTTTCCAGCTTCTCTTAAAGACCCAAACTGACACAGTGCCTCTCTGCCACATTCTTTTGGTCAAAGCAAGTCACAGACCAGTCTAGATTCTTGAGGAGGGGAAGTAGCCTCCACAACTTGGTGAGAGGAACAGCACGCAGGCACAGTGAGGGAGGGAGTGAATGGGGGCCATCTTTGGAGATTATCTCCTATAATCTCGTGATATTCTCTTGATTTATTGGTCTCCTCTCTTTGTTCCTGCTGGCATTTTGTGGTGTAAGAACACAAGTCAGGCAGGAAATAGTCCCACCGTCTTAAACATCAGAATTTTTACCAGCAATTCCAGGGTGCTTTGGAAAGACCTTGCTGTCTCTTCCCTGGACTGTAGGGCTGAGCATCAGAGGCTTCACTGACTGCCTTGGGAAGTACAATAATGGCCAACATCAGTTGAGCACTTGCTATGGACCAAACTCTATGCTTATGCCTTTTTCATATATAACGTTATCATCATAATCTTCCCAGGTCTAAACCTATAATTTAAATGGCAGTTCCTGGGTTGGTTCAGGTGATAGTATGGCATAGTTGGTGCTGAAGATTCAAATATGCTACATAGCCACACTCGAGATCACCACCCCTTCCCTCCCCAGAAGCACTCACTGGTTTCTTTCACTTAGCTTTCTGTATTCATTTATTTCATAAAAATGATGGTTGAACTTTTAAGTTATCATTTCTTTGATATATTTTTTCCTCCAGGATCCTAAACACTTCAAGTCAGAGAAGACAGGACGGGGACAGTTAAGGGAAGGCTGGAGAGACAATCATCAGCCCATCATGTGTTCCTACAAGCTGGTGACCGTGAAGTTCGAGGTCTGGGGGCTTCAAACCAGAGTGGAACAATTTGTACACAAGGTAAGTGAATGGTTGGCAGTTCCTGGGCTGTGGGCACAGTAACTGTCTTTGTTGTGAGCCGGAGTGCCCAATGCCCAACAGATGTATAAGCACTGAACCAACACAAGTTACCTGCATCTAGAAAACCCTGTTTCCATTAAAATGAATTTTGCCTACTGTTTAACTTTCTTCTACTAACAGATATCTTGCACTTCATCTCTCATTTTGTGACTTCCATGTCTATTGGGTGAGTATGCTCAGGAAGTTGGGCTCTCAAAGTATGGTTCTCTCAGGCTATCCTAGTTCCAGAGAGAGGTTCTTGTACTTGGTACTTGGGCACTCAGGTTCCAGGCAGAGGCACAGGGTTTATCTGTGTGCACTGTCCCCCCAAGGATAATCCTCGCTCAAAAGATCCTGCAAATGTAGACACCTGAAGTAAAAGATGCCCCAAGAGGCAGAAGAAACCCCAGGGGTCCCATTAGATGATGTACCCCAGCATTTCTGCCCTTTTAATAACTCTGTTACCAAAGAATTATGGACAAGCTCAAAACACAGGTTTTAGTTGT